>JABUQX010082183.1:50000-61993 GCA_015478945.1 Trachelipus rathkii
TCGAAATAATTTATGAACTGGTTTTATGAGAAAGGCATTACTGAAGATATTACATATATATTGGGGTTTGTTTAATTTACGGGTAGCATTTTGTAAGTATTATTGAGGAACAGAATGCGATGGACGAGCAAGTTAATTTTGGGATGTGAATATATTCTTTAACGTATTAGTTATCAATGTATTTATTCATGGACTAATTATGGTAAGTTTTGCCTGATCCACTTTTCCACACTTTGTCTGTTGCTTTTAATGTCATTTAATTGTAAATTAATCATATTAATAAATAAAAATAAATATATTTTATTATATATAAAGTTAATAAGTATAATTATTATTATTAATTAATTCAACATATAAATGTATATATATATATATATATATATATGTATATATTTATTATATATATAAATATATATATTATATATATATATATATATAAATATATATATAAATATATAATTAATATATAATATATATCTATATATAATAAATTATATATATTATAATATATATATAATATTATGTCATGTAATATATATATTAATATATATTATTATATATATATATATTATATATATATATAGTATATATATTATATCTGTTATGCAAGTGTAAAGTAGTGATTTTTTGACTCAGCGTTGTGTGCTTAAACTGTGCAAATAAATATATTAATAGTATCAATTCTATCTATTAACACTATAAATCGTATCTATCTTACATATAAGACACTTTATAACATAACACTAATTATATATTATATAAATATATATATATACATATACTACATATATATATATATAATAATGAATATATATATATGGACATTTTATATGAGAGAGTGAAAGTTAAGGTTAGTTAATTAGTGTTGGTTAGTTAGGTTGTTAGGTTATGTTAGGTTGTTAAGGTTAGATTAGAGTCTAGGATTCACACCCAAAAATTAAATGTTACTTTACCACTCAAAATTATTAAAATACGGCTACATTAAGTTATATGATTTTCCCTAACCAAGTGGATTAATCCTAATTAAAAATAACCACAATTATATATATATACTATGTATATATAAATACAAATATATATAATTATATAATATATATATATTATATAATTAATATATATATATAATATATTATATATATAATAACACATAACATACTATAACACATAGCCAGTACCCCTTTAAAGGGAAGTTAATAAAACACATGCTATCGAAAATCGCTGAACGCTACGCGTGAAACCCTGCAGTGTCAAGTGTTAGCCAAACTCCAATAGAAAGGGCGCAAGATTGCCAAAAACTGCATTTTAATTTTTAAAAATTAATTTTAATTTTTTTAATTTTTATTTTTTAAAAGGCTTCAAGATAGCGGAGTACAGAGGGGGGATGAAGTCCTCCCCCGTCGTCCCCCTGAAACCGAGAGACCCTGACTCTTTTCCATCTTTGCGATAGTCATTTTCCTTAATTAAAAAAAATATATTTTTGGAATTCTTTACGCTCTATTGCCTTGAAATAATCGAAAATAATCGATTACAGCGTTCGTTCGATATATACACTCAAGATCTAAAACTCTCCTTTAAAGGACAACGTTCCTATAATAGTAAAAATTATTATTTTACCTAGTATATATATATATATATATATTATATATATATATATACGATATATCTATATATATAACTATATATATAGCTACGCGTTAATAATATATATATATAAAAAATATATTAAAATATATGAAGTAACCAAAATATGAAGTATAGCAGCATATAATATATTTATATATATAATAATAATATAATATATTAACCCAGTATATCATTAAATTAGATTAAATATATATATATATTATAAACTATATAATATAAATATAGAAAAAATTATATATATGGTATATCAATATATATAATATATGATTAATAATAATAATACATAATTCAAATAGTAATTATATATCTTTATTATTATCTAAAATATACTAATGAGTCATAAAATTTATAATATATAAATATATCATTAGGCAACCCACTACTCCACTTTACGTCGAAGCCTACAAGGAAGGATATTTTTTATCTGCAGTAAAAGCTCAACAGCCGCAAATACGCAGATAAGGCAACAAGTACTCTATGACTTTTGTGGGAGGAAGAAGAGAGCGAGATTTAAATTTACACGTCCAGGAAACACAGAGATGGAAGAGAATTCACAGACAAAGCATTGAGCAGGAAAGAAGGGAAGTACCCCAGCGCAAACTCTTGCCCTGGAGTTACCAATATCCAAACAAAAACTCATCAGTGCGACAGAAGCACAGCAGCACTTCAATAGTGTTACGAAGGCGTTTCGTAAAAGGTGGTACAATTAATGAGAGGGCGGTGGTTTTTCCTACCTGTGAGCACTTGCCCCGCGCGGACTTAAGAAAATGATAAAGCACCAAGCACTCAAGCGACCCCGGGCAAAGATGAGGGTCGAAGACGAAAATTAGGGAAGAGGTGACGGATACAGTTTTACTAGTATGCTCCTTGGTCTTTTGACTCGTACCTGTTTTACTGTCAACACACCTGCGTGTGGTTATGAACACATAGCCCCCAATTGAGAGCAGTTAACCCATAGAAGGTCGGATGAGCCCTTGCATTAGCTTTGAAGTAACACTTGATACACTGGAAAAAAAGTGTCATTCGTTAGTCTCACCAGGACACTCCCAGTTTTTCTTATTATGAGGCTTGTGCCCTTGCACATATCCTAGCGTTTGTTGATTGTGCGTATTAGAGTTTCTCCAAGACTTTTTTTTGTTTATGCTTTAAGATGTGCCTAAGGATATGTTTAATAATTGTCAACAAGAAGACCAGTAGAACCTGAGCATGATGAGAATTGGTAAAATGGAGCTTGTTTTAATTGAGTAGATTATTGTAGAAGTTACGTAGTTTTCTTACACAGAATGTAGTTTCTATACTAAAAATTGTGGTGCGAGCACGACCCCACTGATTCCTAATACACAGATCAAGAGAATATTTACTCTGAAAGATTAAAACGAGAAGCCAATCTAGAAGCACAAGATGGAGTCCAAAATTTCGAAATGAGTGTAAGGATATCGATAAGGTCGAGTCTCATATGTGGCATAAACGACTATGGATTAATTTAGAGTGACTCTCCTTGCATTGAGCTTAATAACTTCATGTAATGAAACTTATATAGTAATGAAGTGGTAGATAGACAGACACTGATTCATACACCAACAATTAACAGAAAAAAAGAAGAAGTCGCCCATCAAACTATGCCGTATTTATAATGCAGTGAATGGATGACTTTTTGTAATGGAAAGTTAGACATATATATTGATAAAGGTAAGGTGAGAAATACTTATATTAGTTTTAATATTTGTGGCCTTTTGAGAGATCTGTTGACGCGTTGCATTTACCATGTGCGAGTTCTAAATTGTATTGGATAATGTTAGTCGCCATCTACTTACTTTAGCATTATAGCTCTTGTTCCCGTTTATGAATTTCAAAGGGCACGCAAACCAGTAGAATGATCACACTATTAGTAAATGTATATTTTCTATACTTATTTGAACTTTCTCGACTTATCTGTGAATAAGCCGTTTACTTGAGGCGATCAGAAAGAAGGAATGATGATTTCATAGTTGATCTAATGAAATGAAGTGTTTGAGTAATTTCGGTTTCAGTAGATATTTACTTTTAAGATTATTTTGAATATTGTTATTTTATTTATTGTTTTAGGAATTAGTTTAGAAGGAATCAGAAACGTGGCTTCCTTCGGTGAATTTTCAGATTCTTTGTGACTCGATTGCACGCAACTTTTTTCCAACACTGTGTGTGTGAATATGTTGTTTATGTGTGTGTATTATATGAATAAGAATTACTGTTTAATTTATGGGAGCTAATTAGTTCGATATGAAGCTATATATACATCCACCTCTAAAATTTTACATTGATATTGAAAATCGCTATCCTTTGTAACGTGCCATTGCGCATTTCATTAATTGATTATTGAGAAATTTACAAGAGAAGATCCACCGCACACCACCAAGAGTCAAATAAATTGTTAATGATTAATACGGGGATCACAAGGTGGTGACTATAGGTAACACCTGAGAGGAGGAGAGTAGGACATATTTAAAAGTACAATGAGGATTTTGTAGTGAGCAGAGAATGTATGTTATAGGTAAGAAACATATATTATATACGAGAACGTAGTTTAAAGCAGGGTGAGAGAGGAGAAGATAGAGAGAGAGAGCGAGAGAAGATAGAGGAGTGTTATATCCTAACACCTAGGAGGGGGACTTAGATGGGTGGAGATGCACCGTGTATGGCTTTAAGTACTAGAACTTTGGAGCTGTCACTTGTGTTAACTTGTAAGTTCTTTTGAGGCAATGTAAATTAATTTAGGAGAGAACCCTCAAGAGATGGGCTTCAGTGGAGAATAGGCAACGAGAACTCCTTAAACTCAGTAGTTTCTGTGAGCACATAAGCGTGTTAGAGAAAGACTCTAGATTCTGTTACTATCTAAGAGTTCTGCTTTTATGCTCTTAAGATGTTTTTATTGGCCCATAGAGGCCGAGAAGAGCTATTGGTACACGTCATCGGTGCTTTACTGCATGATACCTAGGGAGACTTTATCCCTGGCACCTTTGGTTATTCGTATTGCAATTAGTAACCCCATCTATATGTTTTTGAGCTGTTTTCGAGTTAACTTTCATATATTCTTATAATTATATCCAGTATTTTCATTAACTTCTACTGTCTTTTTTGATAAATTTTTTGCTGCTTCAATAGTCAGCTGCCAACATTCACATTTTAATTTATTCATACAATTATCTTCACATTTACAGCAAACGAGATAATTTGGGTCAAAGTTTACTGAGACACTGTCACTAATAATAAAATCACTGCGATACTTGAACTCCTTGGGGCTACATGAATCTATTGAATTTACTGCAGATATATAACATTTGGTTATATTTTTAAAATTTTGATAAAATATTATGGAAATATTTAAGGAGAAAAAAAAACAAACGGAAAATCGAACTGACTCGCATTTAGTTTCCGCATTGCAACGTTATTATTTTAAACAAGTCTTTACTCTTTTAATTAATATTAAAAATTCTGGGAAGACGAAGACGAAGAGATCACCAGTGTAACAATATAAAGGCGGTTACCATGGAAGAAATAAACCCTTTCGAGCTCGCCACCTTGACGATCGGATTTAATTTGTACCAGAAAAAACGACCGTAGAGGCGCCATTTGCTTAAGACCTGTGTTCAGTGAAACAAAGTTATTAGACAAATATAAAAGATCAATAGGAGGTTTTAATGGAGTTTGTGACCTAGAATTTACTTATCACCCAATGGTAAAAGCGAGAGAGTGTTTTAGGGTTGTAAGTTACACTAGAGATAGGTAGCAGTGTTGTTATACATTTAGGCCAATGTTCTGTTGTCATTAACGTAGCTGTTTGGTTGAAGGCGTGTTCCCTCGCCGGTAATTTTAGTAGTTTTGGGGTTTAATCTTTTGCTTAATTTGTAGTAGCCTCCCCAGGTCACTTATTGTAGTATTATTGTATTGTTAATATGAAAGATATATATATATACTAGAGGAGTTTATTAAATATTACTTTATTCTGACTTTACTTATATAAGCTATTTAAATAACTATTTGCCTGCTTTTTAATTATTATCTGTTTTTTTTTTTCTGGGTTCACTTTATTATAATAATATATTATACAATAAATATATTAATAACCTCATTATATTATTATAACATTTAAATTATATGTATTTATATTAAATTTTATTTTGTTATTTTAAATACATAATTAATATATTTATATTAAATATAATTTTTTATATCAAACAGATGGTAAATATGTCGCTAAATTAAACAAACGCACAAGAAATGAATGATTACAATATTGGATTGAATTATTATAATATTAATATATTTATTTATTTAATTTATATTATTATTAATATTATTATATTATTATTATTTAATTTATATCTATCTATTAGTGTTAAATTTTCTTCTTTTTACAAATATTATGTTATTATATTTATATTTTAATTTATTTAATTTATATGATATAACACACATACACAATAACTTAATACACTAATTATATATATATTATATTTATTATCACACACACACTAATATCATAGTAACATGGACGATTGATTAATAATGATGATTGAGGGCAAATATAATTTATTTCGTTAGATACTCGAGACATTCCAACAGGGAACAAGCACCAAATATTTGTAAGTTTCCAGGTCGTTTGACTCTTTTTGGATTTTACCGGATATTTAATTGGGGTTAAGTTACTATAAATATAGGTAATACATGTGAGGTTTGAATAATTTATTGTAAGATAGAGTTAAAGTGACCTATTTGCAAAATAAAGTAAGAAGCATTAAACATCTGAATATACATACTAGAAGAACACAACAATACCCGTTTTCTTTATTCATCTAATTTGTTTTATTTTGGAACAATTGGATACCACGAGATTTTATGGTATTTAAAAATAAAAAGGTAGGTCCTTCGGTAATATTACTATAGTTCTTAATTGTTAGGGCTTCGGACGCAGGGTTAGTTTGGGATTACCCAGGTATATATAAAGATTATTTAATCTTCGCGTGGCCTTGGGCGGAACTCACCCTTCTGCTATTATATATATTACTATTATACTTTACCATGAACGTAGTCGCATTGAGTATAAATATCATCTTGCGATGCGATCAACTCAACTCACTGTCACACATGCGGACCGGTGTTTAGAATAAAATTAATATAAAATAAAATTAATATTTATTAATATATATTATATATATATTAATATATTATTAATTATAATATATATATATATATATATATAAATATATATTATAGGATATAATATAATATATAATAATATATATAAAGGTATATATATATATTATAGCCTTTATTATTTAATGTTTTAACACAAACACGTTTGTTTTTTTTTTTTTAATTTATTTTGCTAGTATATATATATATATTATATATATGATTCTAATTAAACTATAATATGAGAATTAATATAAGTGGTAAGTACTATAGGACAGTATAGATCATTATTATCAAATAATTAATATAAGTTAACTTAAATGTTTTAATTATTAATTATTATGATTATCTACGTATTTATTAGTTTATTATTTTTATTTTTTTTTTTATTTATTTTTATTTTTTATTTTTAATAATATTATATAAAATATAATAAAAATAGATATTGATAACTGAGTGCCATAGTGAAAATTGTTGATATTAATGAGAAAAAGATTTTCGAATGATGAATACAAGATACATTATTTAGAATTTTATATAATTAAAGTATATAAAACATATTTGTAATAATAAATATTATTATTAATATTATACTATAGAAAAAATTATAATAATATATATTTAATAATATAAAATAATGACAAAAAAAAAATAAAATAAAAAAAATAAACAAAACTGACGGAGTCGTATTAATGCTTATATATATATCAATTATCAATAAAATAATAATAATGTTATATTAAACTTATATTATATATTTATTATATAATTGAATAATTAATATTGTCCTAAATCATTCCACTAAATATAATTCATTGTAGTATCATATACTAAAATATATTAAAAAAATTAAAAACTGAACAGAGTCGTAAACATAACAGGTATATATATATAATTATATATATATTATATATATATATATATAATATATCTATATATATATATATATATATATTATATATATATATATTATATATATATATATATATATATATAATATATATATATATATATCTAATGAAAAAATGGTGAAAAGATCAAGAACGGAGGAGAGATGGTATATATAGGTGTTTTGGAAGTTGGGTAACAAAGAGTTTATGGAGGGTAAGTTCCGAGGGATTGGAGTACGAGCAATAATAGTACCCTATATATAAAGTCAGGAGGAATAAGATAGGGATAGGTCCTGGGTTTGGTTATTTGGTGGTTGCTTGAATTATAGGGGAATGTAGTTTATTATATTATTATAGAGTGATATATTATATTAAATGCATACATTATGGTAAAGACATATGTTTAAGGGTTAATTATTATAATAATTTGGTGTACGAATATTATAATTAAAAAGTATTCATAGCGTATTGTACGTTTAACTATAATAGAACTATATTTGAATTATTAAAATGGGTACTGATATATCATTTATATTATGAGATTAATTAGATATATAAGAACAAGGGGCGTTATTATTATATTAAATGAATGATCTCTGTATATAGATATTTATATATAATATATAATAGATTTATAATAAGATGTGCGTATATGAGCAGTGCGATTTCTGATTTAGATGGAATGATACTAAAATATCTATTTATTCTATTAATATATATATTATATTATAGAAATTCATATAATATGATTTAAGTTTCAGACCCTGGGAGAAAAGTTAATAAAGAAATATATTAGTTATTATTAATAGGTATTAATTAATAAATAGGATTATAATGAGCCTAATTAATATATGATATTTTACAGCAGAACAGGCGTTACTTTTCAGTCCGCCCTCGTATATATTATAGATAATGATTTATGTATATAATAAAAAAAAAATAAGAAAACCTATATAACTTAATGTAACAGGGTGTATTACGTTTCTAACCAGTTTACCAGAGCAGTATAAAATATATATAGTAGTTATATATCTTATTACTGTATAATGAGGAATCTATAAAAATATAAGTTAATGGTATAGTTAACGATATTAGTGATAATAATTTATGTTATTATGTGTATTAATATAAATATAATTAAATATATAATATTAGTAATTGAGTTTTTGATTGGTCTATTATATATTAATAAATAGTAATAACGCATTTAATATAAATTAAAAAATTCTTTCAAAATCCAATTGCGAATAACGAGCAACCTGTTTTTAGTAGGCGTAAAAAGTAAACGGTGAGATGAAACTGACAATGGGAAAGCAACTGGACGGACGAGATATTAGAGACTGTTTTCAGGGATATTTTCTTACGCACAATGATACGGTAACTACTCTACTTAAATAGGCTAGAATTTTTACAAGAGGCATTTTAATTTTTAATATTTTATTGGGATAATTGTATCCAAACAAACGTCATTTGAACAGGATATTCCTTATATTAAAGTGTATTAAAAAAACTAATTAGATTAGGTGTGCGGGCGCACACTGCCCTATGGGGAGGAAAACGCCCCCTGAATATGTATCATAATTATATGATTATATTATATATATGGATTATGATAGAGATTAAATATATACATTAAAGACTTCAGATCGAATGGAGGTAGCTATATGAGTATAGTCTAAGGAGCAAGAATATATATATAGATAATTATTATATATAGATCATTAGGAATGGAGAATAATATAAGAGATAAGAAAGACGGTTATAGAGAGGGAACTTGGAGACGTCACAAGGTATAATTGGTCGCCTAATACATGTAATCTTTTTAATCAACCATAATATTGGGCTGGTAAAAATTAATCTAATTATTTATTTACAGACTGGAACAGGACTACGGTTGGTTCGGAAAATATTTTTGGCTATGACGGTCAATAAATTCTAGGAATTTTAAGCAAGGCAATTATTTGAATTACAGTACCATTTAGACATTCACTGGCTAATCCTCGAATAGAGATATGATATAGATAGAGGTATATTAGGTTATAATAATAGAGAATTTTATGTTAAAGCCTGGTTTACAAAACTTAAAGAGAAAATTCATGAAACTAGAACAAGATAAAATAGTTAATTATATAAGGTTAATCTATGTAGTTATGTAAGATGAGGACAGTTTTACTCATCATAACAAGTCCACACCCGATCAACTTCTTAGTACACGAGTGCAAGCAGTTAGGCTATCCTGGAATTAAAGAAAGGAAGGAGGAAGGTGGTGAGAGAGGCAGCATGAAGAAGGCAGGGGAAGAGTAGTCTGGGAGGAGGTATGTATGGTGAAAGAGGGAGTATTAGTAGAGAAGGACGAGAATATCGCTCCAGGGTTGGTATTTGTTAGAGGGAATTTTTAGGAAAGACCAAAAGAGATTGGGCCTGGGGGAAAATTTAGCAACAGGAACGAATTCAGAATATCGGATTAGAGGAGAGAGAAAGGTCAGAATTTTTTACAGACGTTTGTTAAGAGTTTTAGTTATTTGCAAGAGGCAAGAAAATGAGTTTTTGTCAGTTAGGAGTAGGAGAGAAGAACCTTAGTGGGAGTGGTAGCGCACTTTGTCGTGTCGGAATTAAAGCCAATTTATTGGCGCTCGCGGTCCTGGCGAATGGCACAATCTAAACCACTTCAGCTTAGAGTTGTTGAGGGGCTGAATGTAAAAATTAAAGGAAGAGTTGAGTACGTGAGAACGAAATTTTCCACTCCCGATAACGCACAGTTATAGCATTCGCATAAATGGTCCAGGAGAGATCAAGGCCGACGATCGAACCATGGGATCTATGTATGGGAGAGGCGAATATATGAAGGTGAGTAGAAAGGTAAGGAATTGTCTTGAGCCTCATCCCATCAAACGATTTCCAGCTCCTACTTATCGTAGAAACCGAAGCGTCACCAAGAGTCAAAGCGGTCATTTGCAAATTGATTCGTGTTATATTGCGTATTGAAGCGACGTGAAAGACCAGCATAAAATCGGCCCGATTTAAAGTGCGCTGAGAAGAACAGAGTAGGGCCTGAATGAGCTTATTGAGACGTAAAAGAATTCAAGCAGATTTAAGGTAGTGGTCAAGATTTACCAATTAGGACGCGTGACAGGTGGATGTATTTAATAGAGAGAATGACTAGGTGGTGAGGACTATTAAGGTCTAGTGAGGTGTCAAATGACTTATTGGACGATATACCGGGATGTTGTGTGCTATCTATTAATTGATTCTGCCATGGCTTTGTAGTATCAGATGGAATTGTAGATAGTAGATTAGGAAGATATATATATAGTGTATAATACGTGTTTATAAAGGTGTGAAATAAAGAATTAATGATTAAATAATTATATATTCAGATATATATATAAATATATAATAAATGTAAAAAGGGTATTATAGATAGAGTTATTAGTGATGAAACCCAGGTCAAGAGTGTAACAAATTTGGTTCAGACAATCAGAAATACGTGAAGAATACGTATACATATGGTAGAATGGTTGTGATAATGGAATTGGAGCGCTTTAGTGTAAATATACCATTAATGGATAAAGATATAGAATTGGAAATGAGTAAGTTACTACGGAATATATATATATAGTGATTTATAATAAGTATTATATATACTGGGATGTATTATATTGTATGGTGAGTGTTTAGGTTGTGGAGAATTACGATATAATAATATCACCTAGACTTAGGGTAATAATTTATATAAGATAATTACCATGAGATATATAAGTAGTAAAAAGTGATTTAGAGTACATAGTTTGTATATGATTTGAATAATATAATAAATAACAGTAAATAAATCTAATGAAGAGAGAATGTTTTAATTTGTTTTAAGCATAGAAAGGTAGTCATATATATATATTAATTAAATAGTAAGTTCATAATTAATATTAATAGGAGATGAAAGTAAGTATATAATATATTAGGTAGTATATATTATTAATATATATTGTGAAGGGGGTATATAAATCGGTTGGATAGCCTACACACTTTAGTTGGTTACTATAGTACCGCATTGAGTGAAATAATATTGGTCGGATGACAAACATCTAACTTTAGTATCATATATGTACCTAATTAATATATTAGTGTAAGGTCCGTTATATCATTATTATACTAGATCAGATTAGTATATATATAAGATTATACACCCAGTATAATATATTAGAATAGCTATAACTATATATATATATATAATATATATAATATATATAATTATATATATATATATCATGGCTTTTTTGTTTTGCCAAAATA
>JABUQX010082184.1:0-12500 GCA_015478945.1 Trachelipus rathkii
TATTGTACTTCATTCGGCCCTAGATTTGGGTGTTTAACCGTTTTCGCATTTATCGTGAAACGCTCGCGTTTTCGTGCGCCGCTTCACTGATAGCATCTACTTTAAAAACCTCTCTCGACCATCCAGCTTCATACCCTTTCTGAAATTTTCATCAGTCCTGGATACTCTCACATAATCTCCTACTTTAATGCCTGTGTTATCTTTTATTTTTCCCTTTGGGTTGATAGGTACAAACGGTTTTGTCTTTACCATCTCTATAGGGGTATTCTTAAGTGTTCTATGAGACCGATTATAAGAGTAAGCCAAGTCCTGTAGTATATCTATATATTTAAATGTATTCATCTTCGTGAAATACCTATGCATTCTTTCTTTTATAGTTCTTTGTACTCTTTCAACTATTGCGGCTTTATTAACTGAAAATGTGTTGTAATACCCTATTTCATACTCAGTAACTATTTCTTAAACTCTTTACCTAAAAATTCTGTTACCTATCTGTCCATATCGTTTGGGATATCTGTCATCCATATTTATAATTTCTCTGACTGCTGTAACACAGTCTTTGATTTTTATCTTTTAAAACCTTTAACCATAGTATCTGGAATATGCATCATCACAAAAGAATATCGATACCCCTCAGTGAATTTATGTTTTATCATATCGGTCAAATCTAATTGCCATACGCTATCTAAATGGGAGCTATAGTTTTTCCGTGTAGGAAATTTTTTCGTATAGGTTTTATGAAGGTTAAAGCATCCTCACCTTCTAAATATTTTCAATTCTTTTTACTAATTTGTACAGAACTTTGAAGCAAACGGAAACCCCCAGCCAACTACAATGGCTGTTTTCACATCAAAGTAATATTTATGGACCGCTTCCTTAGCCTCCATGAATAATAGGCATTCACTGTAAGTATATTTATTTATACTGAAAGATGATATAAAAAAAAAATAAAAAAAAAATAAAAAAAAAATGTATATATAAAATATTTTATTTTTAACTACAAAATAATATTAACTATTTTAAATTAAATATCTAAAAACATAACAGTATACAGAAAGATAACATAGAATATATTCATAATTTTAGAGTACAAATAATACAATCATATAAAAATTATGAACTAATCCATTTTGATGCGATGTGTGATTTTTTTCCTATTCTTCCTACACTTGAACGTAATGTACTTCTACTTAACAACTTTAATCTACCCGATGCAAAAGAAGTACCAGAGGGACTTGCATCAGGTCTAGGAGACAATGGAATATTATCCAAATCCGCTAATCTTTGTTTATTCAGAATTAAAAAGTTCTCCGAAAATTAATAGTCTGAAGTTCTTGTTTGATCCTGTTCCATCCTGCTACAGGAGTCTTCTTAATCGCGTGAGAGATCGGATATCAAGTCAACAATATTCAATCCAGCTATTGTTTCTCCATCAATAATGATTTGACAGAGTTCATTCCATGTAATCTGATCTTTTAAATATTATATAGAGCTATACCCGTTTTCTTACTCCTCATTGGCAAGCTTTCCTTGAGTACATGTTTAAAATTGTCTTCTCTTTTCACCATAGGCTTAGTATCTGTTACTAGAGCTGAATCTTCTTTAGGTGAATTTAATAAAACTTTTAGATCTACTAATTTTTGCCTAGCATTTTGATATAGGATTCTTTTTTCATGAATGTTAACATCAGAGTTTAATATTTGATGCAGTTCCTTCTCGTAATTATTTATCTGCACAACTTGAGGATCATATAAACTCAAGGGCTGCTGTTGAATCAACGGTTGACAAGGGTTATAGCTGTCCTGATGTAGTTGAGGGTTTGATTGATGTTGTTCGAATTGATGTTGTTGTTGTTGTTGTTGTTGTTGTTCTTGTTGTTGTTGTAGTTGTTGTTGCATTTGTTGTTGTTGCTGTTGTTGTTGTTGTTGTAGAGGCACATGGGTCCTGTATTATATTTCATCTTCTCATAATCGCTATAGGGTAAAACTGCTACCTTCTTCATCATTGAGCAAGCCCCAGTTATCAGAGGTGCTATAACGGAAAAGAGTAAAGGTAGGAATACACCTCCTCCTTTCTGTATTAGCTTCTTTTTATTTTTAAGTTTTCTTACGTTACCAGCAAGTTTTTTAATGATGTTTCTATGACGACGTAGCTTTACCTTCTGAGGTCTGTTTAAAAGGAACATTTCCTTTTATAAGATTTAGGCATACTTCTGCTATACATTGTATGAATTTTTCATCTTCACAGATCAGTTTACGTTTTTCAGAAGGTTTCAAGTTTTTAAATTTTCTCATAAGAGGTAAATACTCTGCTACTAAATCACTCATTATTCAGGTATGTATACTGTCTCAATCTCATTAGGCAAGATATTTGTACGCAGTAACACTCTATGCGTGTTCTTAGGATGGAGAGCTCACAAAGTAAATAACCATAAGGTACTTAGATTTAACTTCTTTATATACTTTTAGGAACTCTTTACGTTGAGTAGGAAACATTTGGGTAGCCACAACATTAACCTGACTCATATCCCTTCTTTGCCCGAACAAGATTAAATACTGTGTGTTTAAGGACACATCACGCATATACTTATTCTGATGAAAGATATTCTGCGTTATAAAAAATACTGTGATGTTTAAATGATGAGAGTAAACTGTGAAAGTTTCTGCTATATCCTCATTCAATTTATGCATCAAATCATCAAGGATTATAATTTTATGCCCTGGTAAACATTGAAGAGCTTTTATGTCATATAACCCTTCGTGAAATTCGATTACATCTTTGTAATCTTTAAACTTTTCTTGGTAAACACTGTAACACCATATGATTTTAACAGGTTGCTGTTCGAAAATCTCAACCTCTTTTAAAATGTTTAATAACAGAAAGGTTTTCCCACACCCCTGTAGGACAGAGACAAGACATGTAACAGGTGTGGAACAAATTTACCAAAAGTCCATTCTAATTGACTAGGCACTAATGAATAAGAAAAGGGTTGCACTTATGTTATAAAGGCTTTAAAATAAAAAACTTGTTTTCTTTTCCTGCTTTTTATCCCAAGAACTTATTTATACTAAAGAAAAATATGACTTGAATCAATAGATCAATAGATGACAACTGATCAGGAGGGTGGTTGGATGGTGGTTTGATTTACTGATTTACTGATTTAGGGTATGTAAAACGTTACAATTTTAGTAAAAAATTTGACCTTAATCAATAGATCAATAGATCAGCAGATGTGGAATTAATAGATCAATAGATCAATAGATCAATAGATCAATAGATAATAGATAACAACTGGTCAGGAGGGTGGTTGGATGGTGGTTTGTTTACTGATTTACTGATTTAGGGTATGTAAAACGTTACAATTTTAGTAAAAAATTTGACCTTAATCAATAGATCAATAGATCAATAGATCAATAGATCATGACTGGACAGGAGGGTAGGTTGGGTGGCTTGATTTACTGATTTACTGATTTAGGGTATGTAAAAATGTAACTTTTTATGTTATAAACATGAAAAGCTTAAAAAAAAAAAAAAAAAAAATTTTTAGTAAAAACAAAAAAAAAATATATATTAAAAATAAAATAAAAAATAATAAATTTTTGAAAAAAATTAAGTTGAAAACAGAACACGTTTGCATTCTCGTATCGGATCGTACATGCGGGATGCGAGGGGGCGCGCGCACGCGCCCTTCCCGCGACGGTTCGCGCCGGCGGGCGCGCCATGCGTCGGATCGCGCCGGCGGGCGTGCCTGCGGGCGCGCCTGCGGGCGCGCGCACGCGCCGGTTTCACGGCTGATTGCACTGGCTGGCGCGTCTGCGGACGCGCCCACGCATCGACCAGGAGCCTGTTGACGCCACCATCTTACCATTGGTGGAACCTCAAACACCCATCATATTCGAGTTCTACGTCCATATAAACATATATTTTAACACCAATGTTGTATTATTATACAAATATTTACTATCCCAGCATCGCACTGCACCGGAGCCAGCACCAGTGCAGGAACCTACTCATCAGATTCCTATACCAATTCTTTCTAGAAACTCAACTCTGAATCATCTCACCAAATTTCAGCCTTCTACGAACACTTTAATTTTTTAATCGAAGTGGGGTCCCCCCTTCGGGGGATGTCCCTCGGGGATGTAACTTCAGTCTACGACGAGGTTACGTTATCCCCAAACGGGGTACCAAGTTTGACAGAGATACCATGTCTCAAACTCTAGCCAGAGCGTGGAGCGAAACGAAGCAATGCTGAGCGCTGCGCTGCGGTGCAGTGCGAGGTTGTGCAGAGGCTGAACCGACGCTGAAGGACACGCAGAAGGACTTAAAAAACAACTCAGAAGTGATCCCTTCGGGATCACTTCTTCGACTTTAATAATAATAATAATAAATAATAATACAAACATAATACAAACAAACAGACAGACAAACACAGACCGTCTGTGTCTGTCGGTCAGACAGACCTTCGGTCTGTCTGACCTCCAAATGGTCGTTTTAGGCCTAATGTCGGTCGCTCAGAAGCAGCCACAAGGGCGTAAGCGCAATATCGGCGTCCACCCTCGGGGGTGACCCCCCTATATACATCCTACAGACTTGAAAATTACACGGATTCGAGCTTATCCCATATATGATTATATTCCAGAACCAGACCTATATCTCTGATATTTCCTTCATATCAAAAGGGTGGCACCGGTCGGACGTGGCAATACTACTATATATATATATATATATATATATATATATATATATATATATATATATATATATATAACATATATATATATATATATATACTTTATAACTATATATATATAATATATGTATATGTATATATAATAATAATAATATATAATATGTATATATATATATCTAATATAATAATATATTTATATATAATGTATATAATATATATGTAATAATAATAATAATATATATATATATGTAATAATATTAATATATAATATATAATAATAATAATAATAATATAACTCTTTATATATATAATAATAACCAATAATAATAATAATATATATAATATATAAAAATAATATAATATATATAATAATAATATAATAATATATAATAATAATATATATAATATGAAGTAATAATAATATATATATGTAATAATAATATATATATAATAATAATAATAATAATATAATATATATAATAATATATATGCATAATAATAATAATAATAATAATAAGTATGTATAATATATATATATATATATATATATATATATATATATATGCTATATATATATATAACTGTAATAAATATATATATATGTAATATATAATATATAATATATATATATATATATATATATATATATATATATATATATATATATATATATAAATAATAATAATATATATATATAATATAACTCACATATATATAATATATATAATAATATATATATAATAATAATATATATATATATATATATATATATATATATATAACTATATGCTAATATATATATATAATAATAATAATATATATAATATATATATATAATAATAATATGTAATATATATATTCTCTTTTCGAAACTAGCTCATGTGTATTCATTATTCAAAAATAAAAAAAGAATCTATTCTTGTATGGATTACTTTAGTTGATTAAGTTCAATGTCCTTTGCAAAATCATGACAGCTAGACCAATGTCGGAAACAACTCATGTACTTGAATATTTTACTCGCTTTAAAGATTAGAGTGCGTATATTTGTCAATATGAAACAGCTAACAACGTTGTTTGGAAAAAAAGTCAGTTTGATCATGCATGAAAGAGTTTAGCGAACCACCAGTTACTCATGGGTGTCATAATACATCTACTGGATCCTTTAAATCAGCGCTTCCCAACTTTTTTTACTCCCACGTACCCCTTGATTAGGCTTTTCATGTATTAGTACCCTCTTTGATCATAACTCCTCCTACCTGTCCCTTCACGCAAAAAAATAAAAATGTTTGTTTTTGTTGGATAGTAATGTTCTTAGGGTTAGCTAAGTAATCAAAAGACTCAAATTAATGACTTATATAGCCTATTATTTTTTATTTTACATTTTATAATTTATTTCAACTTGTTATAATAGTATATACCCTAATATCAAAACAAATAAAGACAACATTTAAATAATTTGTAACCACATTATCTTACTGTATGATGAAAGTATAATAATTATTAAATCTTGATATACTAAGATCTTCAGCTTGCTTTTAATAATAATAAGTTGGTGATTTTAACCATTATCCAACGTATCTTCATGTCCCCCAACCGTTATGCAGAGTACCACCAGGGGTACGCGTACCCCAGGTTGGGAAGCGCTGCAGTTTAAATTAATGCGACATTTAAAACTCTCTCATACAGTAATTGATACAATTATTAAAAATAAATGTAAAGCAAAGCTCTCAGGATAATCCTCAATTTTCTAAATCTCAGGCTAAGTGGATACTTTTTTTCAATTGTCAAAAACTTGTTCTGTTCTGTCTATGTCAGTTGACAAAGTCAAATTATAATTGTTTATAATTTTTGCTAAAGATAATGATGGCCTATTAACTTTTTTTGCAAGACCAAGATTTTAAGCACTGTGTGGAGACATGGCATCAAAACTGGAAGTCCCTTTATTCCTGGAAAATATTTGTAAAATAGTTCTAGAAAAAGCGGATAAACAAAAAAATAAACTTAAAAATTGCTTAAGGATCTTCATTTTGCATTTAAATATGGATACGCATTGCCAAAGCTAAATTATTTTGCTATTAATTTTAGATACGTGGACGAAGATAAATATAAAATTACTAAAACGTTAGCAGTAAGAGAAACCAAATCACAACAATGCAGTGAATATTCCCAAGAGCTTGTTATTGACATTTTAAAAGAATTCGAAATAATAATGGGCAATCTATTACTTAGTTACGGATAACGCATCAAACGTGATCAGTAAAAATGAAAAATTAAATAAGGACAATGAGGATGAGGAACAGGAAGTTGGTAAAGGTTTTATTTCTTCGCGTGAAAGTTCCGATGAGGTCTACATGAAGATGAAGGAAGATTTCACGAGGGAATAGCATCGGCTTCACCAGAACCAAAGAAAAGAAGATCAATATGTAGGAAGAATATAATTACCGAAACATTAGTTGCCGCGTTAGATAAATGTAATGTCAGCTACAGGAAAGCAGTTCATGTACTAGCAGCGGTAACGGTAGTGGAAACTCTAGAGCTTGACATTCATTCTCTATCTATAAGCCGAACAACAATACAACGCTGCAAGCAAAGTTTGCGCAAGGAATTAGCAGATAATTGTAAGTTATATTTTAAAAATATAAACTTTACAGCTCCTGTAGTTCATTGGGATAGTAAACTTTTAGATGTTTTAAGCGAAGTGACACGGAAGATTGGTGTACCATTATTAAATAGCGATGTTGAATATAATATAAAGATCTCAAGTCATACAGGTCATCGTTATGAAACAGCAAATGCAGTTTTCAGTTCTATTAGTATGGGTTAAAGCGTTATGTTCCCTTTCCCAACAGCCTCCAATTTTGGTACGGTTAATGGTTTACCCTTGGTTATTCATTTAGTTAAAAATAAAAAAATTTAAACTGACAGAGTCGATTTAAAATATTTCGATCTTTTGAATCATGTCCGTTACCACTTAAATTGATTGTTAGGATCATATACTATAAATATATTTAAAAAAAAAATCAAAACTTACGGAGTCGTAAAACAGAAAAGGAACAAAAATATTACTAAAAAATTACTTTTTTTAAAATTATTTAAAATATTTTTGAACTGTTGAAACATGTCCGTTACCACTTAAATTCATTTGCTAGCAAAATATACAGAAATATATTAAAAGAAAAAAAAATTAAAACTGACGGTCGTAAAACAGAATAAGTTCCATTTACATATATATATATATATATATATATATATATATATATATATATATATATATATATATATATATATATATATATATATATATATATATATATATATATATATATATATATATATATATATATATATATATATATATATATATATATTTATATATATATATATATATATATATATATATATATATATATATATATCATATATATATATATATATATATATATATATATGTATATATATATATAATATATATATATATATATATATATATATATATATATATATATATATGCCATTGAATTTTATAATATGACCTTATATATATCTATATATGTTATATATATATATATATATATATATATATATATATATATATATATATATATATATATATATATATATATATATATATATATATATATATATATATATGAGTCTTATTACTACTCTCTCTCTCTCCATATATATATCTATACCGCTACTCTCTCTTCCTCCTCACTATATATATATGCATCTCTGCCTCTCTCCTATATATCTATCTATATATATGTGAAGGTAGGTTTCCTACTCTCACTATAGCTATATATAACTGCTATATACACCTGTAACACTACTCGAAAGGGGTTCCCTGTATACCAAATTTTAACTATTTTTATTGTATAAGAAAACACTCTTAACGATTCTTTTTGTGTGGCACTTTCAAATATTGTAATGGGCAGCGCTGACATAAACAGAGTGTCTGGAAATAACAATTCGAGAAGGAATTGATTGGTATCTTACATTACAAGAAGAGAGATGTGTTTAAAAAAAACCGGCACCGTCAAAGCCGGAAAATTAGGCTTTAGCTGAATAAAATTGTTGTGTTAACCTTTTAGAAATCTTATTATAACTGTGAACCGCTTGTTTAATTAATTTGAGCCCTAAATTACGGAAGAAAGGGTTATAAAGTGCCATTATATAATCAGACTCTGTTATGAGAGCTGACCCAAACAGACTTTTGTGTTAACTGATTGCTTGATATGAACTATTAATTATTTCAAACATTAGTGTCATTTTTATTTAATTTAATTAATCTTAGAAAAAAGATAAGAAGTAACTACTCTTTTTTATCCACTGTACCTAACTATCATAGTTTAGTACAGAAATGGCGAACCCAGAGTGAACTCGAACAAACAAACATCTAATATACAAACGTAAAGTGAAAACAAACACAAGATCATAACAGTGAAGTGGAAAAGTGCCGGCCAAAAAAAAAAAAAACCAAGTTCAAATTCCAGAAGAAGAGTAGTAAAATAAGAAATCCTGTTGCAATAGGCGCTAAAATTTTCCCCTAAACAAAGCAAAAAAAAAAATATATCAATCCTAAGTCACCGAAAAAAACCCGCTAAAAATGCCCAGCCAAAAATGAGAAAATTCCCACATAAACCAAGAGAACCAACAGCTATTGTAACTTTCAGGTCTCGATCCCCCAAAATTTCTCCGACCGAAGGGGTAGATGAAGAAAATGACTCGCCGCAGTTTGAAACTGAATCTGAAAGCTAGGTTCAAAAAGAGCACGAAGCAGCGAAATGGGTGAGGAGTCACCTTTCCCCCACCCTCTTAGGTAGAAAAAAAGGGAAGAGAGTCTCCCCCCTCAACGTCATCCCCCACTTCAACGAACTTGATGCCCTAGAATGGATTCGGCAAACGACTATGATCTTTAACCTTAATGAAATTAACGATCCGAGAGAGAGGGTCAGGCTATTGGCGTCAAAATTACCAAGCAAAATTACAAATTCGTTGAAACTTCCCCTGAAAGACGATTGTTACACTAAATTAGTCAAAGTGATAGAGAAACTCTATGCCCTATCCCTGAGAACGCAAATAGAAGAAGTATTCCAGTCTGGAATGAGAAAAGGGGAGCTCCCCTCCGACTATGTAATTAGGATAAAGGAAATGCTCGGACTATCTAGCTTTGACTCAATAACGGATAACGATGCTAAGTTTATTAGAGAACTCTTTCTATTACGATTGCCCCAGCAACTACAGATCTCCCTCATGACGACGGAAAAGAACCATGATTTCGATGAATTAATAGAACTCGCCTATGACATTTTAAATAAATTTTTCCTCCGAATCGGTGCTTACCAAATTCCCCTGGGAGGGACCGAGTGGCAACCTTTGAATGCAGTCCGACCAGCAGAAGAGAAAGTCACCAAGCTGCCGAACAGAGAGTCCTCCACTCAAAAGAGAGAAATAAGTCGGTTAATAATATCACATGAGAAGTCGGCTGAAGAGATGAGGTCACTCGCTAAAAGCGTAATAGAGCTAGCAAAGACGCTGTGTCAGAATTCAAAAAATTCCCCACCTCCAACAATAGTCAAAATTCAAGAGGAAGGAACTTCAACCAATCAACATATAGCAACGTTGCAACAGAAGCAAACACCGAAGGTCTTTGTAGGTTTCACAAACGATTCTTGCATCGGGCTTTCAAATGCGAAGGTCCATATTGTGCAATGTATCCTTCCACAACAGAATTTCAACCCCCCAAAACAGGGAAACTTGACAACTGACCTGTGAGGCAACTCCCGGGCCAAAGAGGGGGGAATAATGCATCTGTAAGTAGAAACTTTTGTAAATGTTCGCCCAGCAACTTTTATATGAATAGATCAAATTTTGGGCGGGGAAATGTTAATTTTAATTATAGAGGTAATTTTGGTAGAAATGTTTTTTTACAGTGGTCATTATAATAATAATCATAATAATTACTGTAAGTAGAAGACGTTATTTTACTGATAATAATAATAACGGTAGAAATGATAGCTATAATTATAATTATAACAATGGAAATTATAATAATTATGGTAGGAGCATTTATTATAATAATAATCACAATGGTAATGAAAATATTAATTGTAACAATAATAATTATAACAATAATGCACTTATTGGTTATAATAGTTACTATAATAATGATGGATATGTTAATCATAATGGTTATAATAATAATAGAGATTTTAGTAATAATGGTAATTATGTTAATCGGGGGTGTAACAGAAATGTCAATTATATTAATAGATATAAATGGAATAGGGATATTACTTGTAAAAATAATCACAGACAGGAGGGAATTATTAACAATGAATCTGAAAACGAAAGTCTTAATAACGAGGTTGTAATTCAAATGGCAGGGAGGGGGATTCCTAGTGAGTCAATCTCTCCCCCACAGGAGTCACTTATCACAGAGTCGGCAGGGGTAGAGTCCTCTTTAACTTTTAATTGTAACTCAACGCATGATGAGATTGATAACAATAATAACAATAATGATTGCAGAACTAGGAATGATAGCCATAGTGATGGCGATAACGGTTGTGTAAATTCTTATAATTATATTGAAAACAATAACTCTGTGACTCATAGGGCAGAGATCGTACAATCTGATGAGTCGCTATCTCCCCAAACGGAGTCAACCTGCTCCCCCACTCCAGTCACTGGGGAGGAGGCGGGAGTAGAGGCGATTCAGACTTGTGACTCCATATTTATTAATAAAAATAATGATAAAAATGAACTTGTTAATAATGAAGGGGGCGAAACCCCCTTCCTGGAAATGAATTGTATTAGCTTTAGGGATGAAGGAGGTTTTCCTCCTTCCGATGAGTTTGAAGGATCGTTAAATTTAAGAAATATTGCATGTGACTTATCTGGTAATACTGTAGTGGGAGTTTCTGGCAACTCGACTAAGATTGTTGCAGCAGTTAAAGGGGTGATTTTTGACAAATTGTATTATATATCTGACAAACTTAATAATGAAGCTTATTTAGTCGATAGTGGGAGCTGCCTCGACCTGATAAGGGCATCTGAATTAGATAGGAAGGGGGCCCCGATTGGCACTGCCAGAGCCGCGAATGGAGGCTGTATCCATATTTATAATAAAAGGGTAATTAAAATTGACTTGGGACTGGAAAGGGTTTACGACGTGCATGCCTACGCTGCAGACATTAAATTTAACGTTCTTGGCATGCCTTTCCTCAAAAATTACGGTTTCACCATCGACTTTAAATGCCATTATTTATTAGACCCAAAGACAAAACGCAGTATTTCCCTTAGTAATGAGGCTTTCGACTTTTCTCCGCATGTACGAAACTCTATCTTTCCACTAACCGCCGTTTCTTTAAATATACTCCTTTGCGAATATTAAATAGTTAACGATTTAATTAGGAAATACCAAGTCTTATTCCTAAATCCTTATGAAGCACCTAATTTAAAATTAAAAACTAAGCAGCTCAATAGATGGCGTTGTATCTGTACAAAGTACAGGAAAAAGAGAGGAGGAGCTTATTTTGACAGCTGTGGGAACGACTTTGTTACTCATTCACAACTCGGTAGTAACGAAACTATAGGGGAGGGGGTAAAGATTGTACTATTGATGAGGGGGGAGGGGAGAGAGAAGAATGTCCTTTAAAAAAGGAAATTCTATGCGAATTGGCGGAGAATTATCCATACCATGTTGAAGTCAGCGGTGCACCAATACAATTGAGGAGCAGAGGCATAACCCCACATCTTTTTGAGATAGCCAAGAAGGAAATCAATAAATTATTAGACTCGGGGG
>JABUQX010082184.1:20000-23463 GCA_015478945.1 Trachelipus rathkii
ATATATATATATTATATATCTATATATATAAATATATCAAGGTACACCGAACACTAGTGAGCGTATGCTAACATCTACTAACATATTATATTATAATAATATATATATATATATTGTGTGTGTGTGTGTGTGCGTATGTTGTGTGCATGTGTGTTAATGGTATACGGTTTTTAAGCACAACACACCTTGAGTTAAAAACACGTTACTTAACACTTGAACAGATGATCGGCTCTGCTTGAGCGACAGTGCTTTTCCCCCTAGCTTGCATCTTCTTATCTCTGACAAGAGCGCATGCGCACAATAACCAAATATCGCGTCGCTTAAACTGTGAAGAGCACAGTACCATACAATGAATTCTTTAGTTTTTTCAAACTTCCTTTTAATTTTTTTAATGGCTACTAAACTAAGTTTAAGGATTATATAATGTACAAGTATAAATTGTTTTTTAAAAAAGATTCATTATATAGAATGTTATCGATAATATCGAGAGAAAATAAGGGTTGCCGCAGTTTCGCACTGCTTATACACGAGCCGATACTTCATTCAGCTGATTTATTTACAAGTGCTCTGATATATTTTTCTTTATAATCTTGTTCACTTAAATTGTACAAGTATGAAGAAAAAATTAAAGAAAAAAGACTAATTATATGGAATGTTATCGATAATATCGAGAGAGAATAAGGGGTGCTTCAGTTTCGCACTGCCTATACACGAGCCGCCACTGCATTCAGCGTATTTATTTACAAGCAAGTGCT
This sequence comes from Trachelipus rathkii, assembly GCA_015478945.1. Taxonomy (NCBI): domain Eukaryota; kingdom Metazoa; phylum Arthropoda; class Malacostraca; order Isopoda; family Trachelipodidae; genus Trachelipus; species Trachelipus rathkii. Next base: position 20,756 of record JABUQX010082184.1, read on the forward strand.
CTGACATACTTTTCTTTATAATCTTGTTCACTTAATTAAATTCTCAATATTTAATGACCTCACTTCCTTCCTTATCTCTTTCCACTCCATCCATACCCCCCCACTAACTTAATTTTACATAAAGCAACATTTTGATCAGATATTCCCATCCTCAACTCCGTCGCTGATTTAACGTCCATCACATACTTCAACATTTCCTTCCCCAACACAAAATCAATCGTATCAAAATCAGTACCATCTCTACCTGCACCAACTCTCGGATACTTATAAATACTATTAAGCCCGAAGAATGTATTACTAACATACATACCTCTCTCCTCACAGAAATCAATCACCTTCCAACCATTCTAATTTTCTCCCGTCACCCCAGAGGCACCAGATATACCATCCCTTTTTCGATCACCTATCCAACCATTTAAGCCGCTAAACAATCAATCTGAACTATATAAAAAACTCTATAAAAAACATCAATCATATTATCACAGAAAACACACTCTCCTCAACATCACTCTCAGATGAACTATATGTTACAAAAAAACATACTTTAACCTTCCCAAACTTAAATTAAACCATTAGTATTCTAGTATTCGCATAAAAAAATCCACCATAGATCTGTGTCACATGTCACTTATCAGAATCGCAACTCCTTCTCTCCCCCTTTCAATCCTCTTCAACCCAGCACACATACATTTCATTTTACACCACACGTCTTCATAACTTTCTTTCATCTATATTTCAGGAACAACAATCATATTAAATTTATCCTTCTAATTGCATTCATATTTCTCTCCTTCTCCTCACCATTTGTTACTCTAATATTCCATGTACCCAGACGATTCATACAGTTTCCTTGGAAGATATATATATATATATATATTATAATATATAATAATATATATAATATAAATAATATAATTAAATATATAATATATTAATTATATATATATATATATATATATATATTATGTATAGTTATTATATAATATTATAATATATAATATATATATATATATAAATATATATATATATATAATAATATAATATAATATATATATATATATATATATATATACATATATATATATATATTAAAATACTATATATATAAATTAATATATAATAATATATATTATATAATATATATATATAATATATATAATATATTTATATATATAATAATATATAATATAATATATATATTAAATATATAATACTATATATATATATATTTATATATATTAAATATATTAAATATATATATATTATATATAAATAATATATATATATATATTAAATATAGTATATATTATAATATAATATAAAACATATATATAATTAATATATTATTATATAATATATATATATATAATATATATATATATATAATATATATATATATATATATATATATATAATATATATAATATATATATATATATATATATATATATATAAAAATATATAAGATTATATATATAATATAATATATATATATATAATATATATAATATTAATATATAATTATAGTTGATAAGTTGACGCTTGTCTGTGAGTCGTGGGTGTTGTTTCTTCTAGTTCTTTTTTTATGAATATAATATTAATTTCAAAGTTTATATATATATATATAATATATATATAATAATATATATATATATATATATATATATAATATTATATATTATATATATTATAGATATATAGTATATTATGAATGGGACGAATGAATTTTGCCGAATGATGATAGAGACGATGACGCACCGAAGATGAAGGATGACGATTAATTAAAAAAACTATTTTAAAAAATTTCTCTCTCCTCTCCTCCCTCCTTCTCTCTCTCTCCTCATCTCTCTCTCTCAACTCCTCTCCTCTCTCTCTCTCTCCTCTCTCTCTCCTCTCTCTCTCTCTCTCTCTCTCCTCTCTCTCTCTCTCTCTCTCTCTCTCTCTGTTCAACCTCCCGAATTAATTTAGCATCTATTATTTTATCAGTTATCTAAATAAACAATAATAATAATAATATATTAAAATAAAATAATATAATATAATAATAATATAATAATAATAATAATAATAATAATAATAATAAAATAAAATAATAAAATATAGTAATAATAATTAATAATAATAATAATAAAATAATAAATAATAATATAATAATAAATAATATAATAAAAAAATAATAATAACTAATAAATAATATAAATAGTAAAATAATAATAATAATAATAATTAATAATATAAATATAAGATAATAATAATAAAAAATAATAATAATAAATAGAAAATAATAATATATAATAATAAAATAAAATATATATAATAAATACATAATAACATAAAAAAAGAAAATAATAATAATAATAAAATAAATAATAATATAATAATAATAATAATCATAAAATATATAATAATAATAATAATAATAATAATACTAAAATAAAATAATTATAAAATCAATTAATAAAAAATAAAATGATCAATAATAATAGTTAATCAATAAGAATGAAAAGTATTTATATGGAAAGAGGAGACATGTTGTGGCCGCAAACGATTTCTTAGTCAAGTGCTGTTCTTCATATTGTATAAATATTTAGACCAGGGACTACTTATTCCAAGTTTGCAGATGATAGCAAATGGCTACCTCAATAAGGAATAATGATGGATGTATAAAAATTTCAAAGATAAGGCGTGGACTTTGTAATCGTTGATGG
>JABUQX010082185.1:0-10000 GCA_015478945.1 Trachelipus rathkii
ATGATGAATGATGGAGATATATATATAGCATATATATATATATATATATATATATATAGTAAAGATAGTTGAGTATATATATATATATATATATGTATATATATATATATATATATATATATATATATATATATATATATATATATATATATATATATATATATATATATTTTAAAAATAATATTTTTATATTTATGCAATTAAAATATGAAATTATAAATTTTTTATTTTTTTTGTTTTTAATATCGATTGCATGCATTCGAACACATTCTGTAATTCAAACGACATGGCAACTCTCTTAGATGGCAATATTATAAAATCGATTATCTTTTCTAAAATCTCGATATCTTATATGATTATCTCTAAAACGAATCATTACCAAAATTATAATAATAATAATAAAATAATAATAATAATAATAATAATAATAATAATAATAATATTAATAATAATAATAATAATAATAATAATAATAATAATAATAATAATTTCTTAAAAAAAAGAAGAAAAAGTAGTATTTAATATATATATTATGTTATATATATATACATATATATAAGTATTAATTATATATAAATATTATATATATATATATATATATATATATATATATATATATATATATATATATATATATATATATATATATATATATGTATATATACTTTATATATATATGTGTTAAATTAATATATATATATATATATATATATATATATATATATAATGTATATATATATATATATATATATATATATATATATATATATAAGTTAATATATATATATATATATATATATATATATATATATATATATATATATATATCTATATATCTATCCATGTATGTATATATATATATATATAGTGGGTACGACTTGCTAAAATGGTGAGTTCTTTGGAGTAAGCACCCTTATATAAGAGATATGATAATTTAAAATCCATATTTCAAATGAGGTATTTATTCACATAAGTTAAAGAAGTAACAAAATCCTTTCCGTTGAGATACTCTCTTCGTATGCAAATTAGTAGTCACGCTGATTTTCCGGCGTTTACCATTAATTTGCCTGACTCTTTCTTTTTAGCGAAATTTCAGATCGAAATCTCGGAGTCGTAGCCCTTCCGTGAAAATTACTCTTTGCCAAAAGCTGCGTTTTTAAAGTTTGGAATGCTCTGGAGAGATTGAGAGAGATTTATTTCTTGATTCTTATTGTTGCTTTTTTGTGAACATTCACCTTTCAACAGGGCGGGTTTATATATTATTTTATTTCGACTTATGCTAAAATTTTGCTCGCGCAAATCTTAGCATAAGTACGAACATAAATTAAAATTTTAAAAGTTATAATGGAGTGCTATATTACTTCCTGCGAAACACGGAGGGAGAAAGTATGTTATAATAATTATACAAGATATAAAAATTAACCTTCATTCAAATGTATACATATTTGGGGCATTTGACAATGCGCATAAACATATAAAACATTTCAATGAGGTAAAAATAATAACTAAAATACATAAAGTTAAAGTACTTTCAAATGCAAGCATATCTAATTATGTCCAAAGACATAAGTAGACATACAAACATTTGAAGGCAAAATAGTATACATGAAATTTGAAGAATATTCAAATACGAGCATAACTGGTTACATCCGAAGATTTAGCCATATATACAAATATTTGAATACATAAAAATGCAATAATGTATATATATATACAGAAATCTATGCTGTATTTAAACACAAGCATATTTGGTTATATACTTTAGATATAAACAAACATAAACATTTAAATGCATAAAAATACAAAAATGTTCATACATAATTGATATGAAACAATTGAATTGTCTGTTAGTTAAATAGGGCCACATCGATCGTGAAACTGTTGAATCCAAGGAAAACCAGTATAAGGCGTTTACCGTATCCATGATTTGATCAATGCGCAGGAAAATTTTCAAAGCTGTAGTTACGAAAGAAACATTGCTTGACATATGTAGACGAAGTTGTTTGAAATTTAGGTCCTTTATTTGAAAAAATTCTTCATACATAAAAGGGAGCGGTCACAGAACCATTTAGAATTCGAAAAGGAATCAGAGTTCGTAGTGGAATCCAAAAATGAGTTTCTGCCCATAATCCAAACTTTAAAATGATGAAAGAAATCCATACCGTAAAGGAAGTTTGCTATGTCTAGCGATGAATCCTCGAACTGTGATAGTTGTGAAAAGATGAAGACCATAATCCAAAATTAAAAATGAAAATTGAAGTCCAGTATCGATAATGTTCGTTTGCTTGAGTCATTTTCTCCGAGTGTTCTGATTGGGATTTTGTGTTATTGCAGTTTTTTCTTTTTCTTCATTTTGTTTGTTTTTTAGAAGGCGTTGATTGAAGTTCTGGGTGTTCTTCTCCGGGTTCACCAATTATATAGGGTACGACTTGCTAAGTTGGTGGCTTCTTTTGTGAGCAAGCACCCTATATAAGAGGATGGTGGTGATTTAAAGATCCATTTTTAAAACGATGAATTTATTTAACAGATAGTAAAGATGTGACAAAAGTCCCATTTTGTTGAGATACTCTTTCTTCGTAAGTCAATTAGTAGTTACGGACTGTTCCACGCGTTTACCTCCCTTGCCCGACTTCTTTTGGAAAACTTGCGATAGAGATTCGAAGTCGCGGCCTTTCCTTAAATTTACCTCCCTTGCCGAAAGTTGCGTTTTGAAGTTTGGAGGAGTTCTGGAGAGAGTATCTTGAGAGATCTATTTCTTTTTTATTGATGAATTATTTAATCTGACTGAAGAGTATCTCAACAGGACGGGTTTATATATTATTTCATTTCGACTTATGCTAAAATTTTGCTCGCGCAAATCTTAGCATAAGTACGAACATAAATTAAAATTTTTACAAAGTTATAATGGAGTACTATATATATATATATATATATATATATTTTCCACAGATGTAGATATTTTTACATACATTATTAATATATATATCTAAATATAGTCAAATATATTATTATGTTATTTATATATATATATGGGTATATATATATATATATATATATATATATATATATATATATATATATATGATATATATATATACAAGATAAATAATATATATAAAAATATATAAATATATATAATATATATATATATATATATATATATATATATATATATATATATATATATATATATATATATATATATATATATATATATATATATATATATATATATATATATATATATATATATATATATATATATATATATACCGTCTCGTCCGTCCGTCCATCTTGTCCGTCTTGTCCTCATCTCTTCTGCTCTCTCCTCCTCTCTCAGCCTCCTTCTCCCCCTAATTACACAAGTGAATCAGATGTGCATAAGTGCGCAAGAATGTTGATTGTTCTCGTCGTGCCTCCTCATTTGGAATTTTCTCTTTTGTGGCTTAAACTATCTCGTGTCAATCTAGACCTAAATTTATTTGTTCTTGTTCTGCATATCTGTCTCCCTCCTGACTCAACTGACTACCCTAAATTCTTCTTCTACTTAAACTGCAAATTGGAGTACATTCTCACATCTCACATTCTCACATCTTCTTCTCTTTTTTTTCAGAAATCATCATTCTTAATGATCTCAGCATTTACCATAGCCAATGTCTTTTCTTCCTATTTCAAGATCTTATGATCTTGCTCCTGCCACTTTTCCATCCAAATGATTCCAAGTAGTTGGTGCAACTCCCTACTCGTAATCCTCATTCCAACCCTTCTCTTTTTTCTGTTAAAATCTTTTTTCCTCTGGGTTCTTCCATTCAATTTACCTCTCTGTATTCTATTCCATTTCTTCAAATCTTCCGCCTGAAAGACCCAGCCTACGACCAAGAAACGTTTTGGCACTTCTTTGATTTCCCACGGAATGACCACTGCTTCGGTTGGATGGGTCCTTAGAGTGTGCAGAACGCATATGCTAGAATATTCTCTCTCATGGCATGGAGTACATTTACTATATTTTTTCCTTTAGTTCAGGGGTCTCCAAACAACGACCCGCGGGCCAACACCGGCCCGCGAGCTGCATCAATCCTGCCCGCATTAGAATGCACAGGTTTTATCTTTAAGACACTTTTAAGCAAATTAAACACTCACAATTAATCACACTATTTTCACTAAGAAAGTATAGTCACAAAGAACAAAGTAGTCGCACTATATTTCGCTTTTCAGATCTCACTTGTCGATCTGAATTAACCTTTGGTATGATGACCACTAGTCTTAATTCTTGAGACTAGTGTTAGTTGGGGTTTGACCCTACAAACGTTTGGAGACCCCTGCTTTAACTAAAATTCATATATCTTGGTTTATCTTTGCCTGTTTACTTTCTATTGGCCGCAGGGATGACTTCTTCAGTGATTTACATCGTCTTCAAAACTTCAGGATCTAGCAACTTATATTTCAACCCGGAATGTGCATTTTCTAAAGTAAAACTGTTTCTCCCTAAAAAAATGCAACAATCTTTGGTTCCTCTTCCTCCCACTCATGTCTGGTTCCTCTTCCACCCACTCATGTCTGGTTCCTCTTCCACCCACTCATGTCTGGTTCCTCTTCCACCCACTTATGTCTGGTTCCTCTTCCACCCACTCATGTCTGGTTCTTCTTCCCCGATCTCATTTTATGCTAATAGTTGTACTTAAACAAAGATGCCTTTATTTCTGCTCTCTCTCTCTCTCTCTCTCTCTCTCTCTCTCTCTCTCTCTCTCTCTCTCTCTCTCTCTCTCTCTCTCCCAACAAACCCCTCTCGACATAGTTAAACCTAAAACTGTAGCCCTAAAACTTGCAGCTCAAAGTAGTTTGAACTTCTTTGCCTTGGGAAAACTATTTCATCTGTGTCTTTCCACTTTGACCTTCCCCTCCTGCTGGAAAAGTACGAAGATGGTGACTGGAGGAACCCGAGGTGGAAAGTGTTTAAAGTATAAATGGAAGGACTATAAGTTAAAAATGGAAAGTGTTTAACAGTAAAATGGAAGTGACTCATAAGTTAAGAAAAAAAAAGATTAAATATACTGGTTTCATCTCCAAATCTAATCTAATCTGATCGCTAGAATAGCTTTCGTTAGAAACGCTCTTCTGGTGATCTTTCTCTTCTATCAATCTATATTCGGCATTTCGGTGAATCTCTTGCGCATGCTACCTATCGAAAGCCTTCGAATAGAGTCTGGCACAAAGCTTTAATTTCTAAAATTTCTTCCTTCGATATCCTTCACTCAATGACCTTTTCTCTTATTTCCTTTCCGGTCGATCAATAGCAACTGTTGTAGATGGTCTGCCACCGTTCATCCATAAATCTATAAAATAGTGGTAAGTTCCCTCAGGGTTCTGTTCTATCCCCAAGTCTCTTTTTCATCATTAATATATCGACGATTCTACCCTTCATCATTCGTTTAAATTTGAAAGGTGGCCCAACTCAGGTTGTGAGCCTGCCCAAAATTTTCAGACCCCGACCCCGACCCGACTCCGACTCCGACTCCACCCTCTTTAAAATTCTCCGACTCTGACTCCAACTCCGACTCCGACCCTCTAAAATTACTGACCTTCGACTCCGATCTCACCTCCCTTTTGAAATTGCCGACTCCGACTCCGACTCCACTCTTTTGAAAATTGCCGACTCTTGAAAATTACCGACTTTGACTTTGACTCCACCCTCTTCAAAATTACTGACTCGACTCCGACTCCACCCTTTCAAAAATTTCCGACTCCGACTCATTCTCTTCAAAAACTACCGACTTTCGATTCCGACTCCACAACCCCTGGCCAACTTAACAGCAACCAACCTCTGGCCAATTTCACTGAGTAAGAGAAAAACGGTTGTTTTCAATACCCCCAAACTCATTTTCTCCTCCATCATTCTGTTCGACCCAATCTTCCACACAACTATAACCTCTTCATCGAAAACAAGCAACTCAAACCATCGTCTGTCCTTAATATTCTCTCTCTCTCTCTCTCTCTCTCTCTCTCTCTCTCTCTCTCTCTCTCTCCTCCTTGAGGGATTACTACTTTCTTCTAATGAAGTTTCTAAGAGGTTGGGCGTTTCTGAGGAGTCATCAGGGAGTTTTTCACGCCACCCATTGCTTACTCTTTATAGGATGTCGTTCGCCCCCCTGTATGGAGTGCACCTCACACCTCTGGGTCGGTTACACTTACACAGATCATAGACTCCACCTTGAGAAGGTGGAGTCAAAAGTTTTTCTTCCTAAACTCTCCTGTTTTCACTAATCTCTCGCATTCAGACTCTTCCGACAGTTGAATTTTGTATCACTCTCCTCACAGTATCGCTATTACAATTGACACTCCTCATCGCGACTTTCCTGTCCCATTCTTCCTCCTTTGAGGAAAATCATTTGCGATTCGTTTTTATATTTTTATTAAAAAGTTCACACCTCACGGCATAGCCCTATTCAAGGGAGGGGAACTTCTCTAGGTAATTTCTATCTAAGGATCCGGACTAGAGATCGAACCAGGGCTCCCTTGCCATGCGACTCTGTTGCTCTACCGATTGAGTCCTTGTGGGATCCCTTCTCTATTCAACTCTTACCTTACCCCAGACTTAACTGATATGCTCAATCTTACATGTACTTCACTGGTAAAGTCTGTAACACACTCCCTTTTCATATTTTTCTCAAACTACCTTTGACTTACACACTTTCAAACGCCGTGTATTGGGGCATGTCGGCCTTTAAATTGGCTCTGACTTGGGAACTTCAACTCATGGTGGATATTATTTAGGCCCTTGACCTTGTTCACTGGAAAGTATATATATATATATGCTGAGACATATATATATATATATATATATATATATATATATATATATATATATATATGAGAGAGGAGGTGGGAGAGAGAGAGGGTATATATATATAAATTTGGGGGAATTTCAGCGTGGGGGAGGATAGGGAGGGAGGAGTGATGCAACGGCGACGGTGTATTGTTGAACATTTTTAAATTTCAATAAATTCACCTTTATCTAATTTAACACTTGGCAACTCTTACATTTATATGGGATATTATTTTTAGCATTTATCAGGAATATATATATATATATATATATATATATATATATATAATATATATATATATATATATATATATATATATATATATATATATATATATATATATATATATATATATATATATATATATATATATGAACCTTATCTTTATGGTGCACAAAATATGTGTTTTTTTCTAAAAAATTTTTTCACATATTTTAGTGTATGATACTAGCAATTAACTAAGATGCTGATGAGAAAGATACGAAATTTGAAAATATTAAAAAGGTAATAAAGTAAGCAAAAACGTTCATTTTGCATGAGAAAGAAAACTGGATTTTAGTGCTAATACGTGAAAGAATTTAAGGTAACATAAAAAAAAATGCTTGTGGGTAAAATACGTTTCGTATTGTTTTTTCTTTCATATATAGATTCTGTGTGTACATAACAAAACATATCATAGCCTGAACTAATAGCTCAGTAAGCTGTAACCTATCCTATATGGATCGACGATGCTGTAAAACTCAACCTAACCTATATGGATCGACGATGCAGTAAATTTCGACCTAACCTATATGGATATACTTTGGCGTAACAGATTTTCTCTTGTTTTCGGATAAGATTTTTGCACTACAGAAAATATCCCAAGACGTCGCTCTCTTCCGGGCTCTGCCAGCGCACGATGCGTAAAAAAATACGATATTATTAAATAATTACTTTTTTTAATTTAAAATTTTTTGATCCTGCTCATCAGCAATAAGATTTATTGTTAATTTCATTTAATAACAATATATAAAAAAAAAGGTAAAAAAGAAAATTTATCTGCGCCATGAGACTCATAAGGACCTATATATATATATATATATAGCTATATTTTCATATTAAGTGCAGAGAGAGAGAGATGAGAGATATATATATATATATATATATATATTGCTAGCAGAGGCATATATATATATATAGAGAAACTTTCGCTTTAAAAGGATGTTAACCGACATATATCGGAACGAAAGATGTAATCGATTTTTTTCGATTATTTCAAGGCAATATAGAGCGACAAGGTTGCCAATAAGTTTTTTTATTTTTTTAAACTAAAGGAATACCCAAGATTAAATCGCCAAGATGTCAAAGAGTCAGGGTCTCTCGGCCTCAGCGGGGGACGAGGGGGACTTCGTCCCCCCCTCTGTCCCACCGTCGGCTCGAGCCCCTTAATAAAATAAATAAAAAAAAATGAAAACAAAATTAACATATAAAAATTAACATGATATAAAAAGCAACATGTGGCAACTTTTTCTCTTCATTGGAGTTTAAGTTAACACGTCACAGTGTATGGTTAGACGATTAGGGTTCAGCGATATTTCGATATGTAACATTTTTATGTAACATCCTTTATATATATATATATATATATATATATTTATATATACATATTTATATATATAAAGTATATATATATATATATATATATATATATATATATATATATATATATATATATTTATTGAAATACAGTTTAAGAGAGGTAATATATATATATATATATATATATATATATATATATATATATATATATATATATATATATATATTAATAATTAAAAATTCGTATTTCGTATCTTAAGTTTTGGAAAGTTTTTCCTAAGTTCATGGGTTTGTTGATTTTACAAAGTCCTACGTCATGAAATTATCGTCACGATAGCTATATTATTACGTCATTAGGGTTGATGGTATCAAAATAGCCAATAAAACCACACATAAACGAGTGAGATCTGTCTTTACGGGAATTTTGCACAATCTCTCTCCTCTCTGCCCATATATAAAGAAGATATATATATATATATATTATTATTATATATATACATATTATATATATATATATTATTATTATTGTATATTATTATTATTATATATATATATACATATTATTATTACATATTAGTTGTTTAAATTATATTAGATATATATTATATATATATTATTACATATATATATATATATATATATATATATATATATATATATATTATTATATTATTGCTATTATTACATATATATATTATTATTGATATTTCATATATGTTATATATATATATATATATATATTATTATTATTATTATACATTATATATATAAATATATATATATATATATATATATATATATATATATATATATATATATATATATATTATTTTTTATTTATATATATATATATATTTTTTTATTTTTATATAGTATATATATATATATATATATATATAGGTTATATATGAGAGAGAGTATATATTTACAGGTAAGTTATAGTTTATATATATATATATATATATATATATATATATATATATATTTCGTAATAAAAAAATAATAAAAAAAATGCTCTAAATGAAAGTATATAGCAAATATGCACTACTAATAATAAATTAATATAGTAAATAAATGTGAGGGAATTCAACAACTCAAAAACACCCGATATGGCAAAATTTAAATTCAATAAATAATAACAATCAAACACAAATAACTTTTTTTTTTTTTTTAATCATTTTCTCTCCGAGTTGGAATTATGATATATATAAAGCAATAAACATTTTTAGGGATTAGTTACAAAGTTATATTTGAGAGGGAGGAATTCTTCAAATAGTTTATCTTTCCCAAACTTTTTATATATTACAAATTAACAGCACACATTTATTTCATTTAAATTCTTCATAATTTGAAAGTACTACTTAAAAAGAACATCGTTTTTGTTAATAGTATGGAAGAATATTTTCTTTGGTCATATATATATAGTATAGTATATATATATATATATATATATATATATATATATATATATATATATATATATATATATATGAGATATATATATATATATATATATACATATATATATATATATATATATATATATATATGCAACAAGGGAATAAATTAGGAGGCGTTTTTCAAATAATTTTTTTAGT
>JABUQX010082185.1:15000-25000 GCA_015478945.1 Trachelipus rathkii
TTTATATATACAAACCCCAAACTATGTTTCTAGAACACATACTTGAATGAATGTACATGAATGTCGTTATCAATAATGTACTTATTATTGCTATTCAACACATTTGAAGACAATGTAATAATAATAATAATAATAAGAATAATAATAATAATAATTAATAATAATAATACTTCTACTACTACTCAATATCAATATCAATAATAATAATAATAATAATTAAAAGTGTTATAAGTTGAAAACATTCAATAAAAAAGACGCAATACAGTCTGAATCTTAAATTGTCTGACATTTATTCGTTTATTTGTTTATTTATTTTATTTTTGGCCCAACTTGAAAATATTCATTCACTACTGGAGTACTTATTATATATTTTATTTTTGAACTATTTACTTACTGGTTAATGTTTTTAATGTGTTCAAAATTAGTACTGAACCTACCGTGAACTGAAAAAATAAATAAAAATAAAAATAGTTCCCCAATAATATAAACAAAACAAAAATAAAATAAAATTGCTGTTAATAAAAATAAAAATGAAAATTAAATGGAAAAGAAATAATGACGATGTGATTAATGTACATAAAAGTAAAAGGCAACTATTGACAAAAATATAAATATGAACAATATAATTTTCTATTAAAAAAAAAAAAATAGTAAAAATGAATTTTTTAATATTTATGAAATCAACATTAATAAAACTACTAAAAAGATTCCTTTTAAAACAAAATTGCTTTATTTTTAAAAATGCTGATAGCAGGCGAGACGAAAAAAACAGTAGTGTACAAGTGGAAAGATAAAATGCGACGCACAAGTATTTTTACTCTGGTGTTAGGCCTACTCAGGCCTGGCCTAGGCATGGCAAGAGAAAATGTTCGCGTTCACCCTCGTCCGGACTGCTGCAAATTACCTCAGTCAAAGTGAGCAAAATCCTTACCAGGCCTCACAGCATGAAAACTACAACAACTGGAGGTTCCACTCCTAGTATATAAGGAATGCCTTCAGAGTAGAGTTAAGAAGAAATATAGTAAATTTCATACAAATTATTAAAAACAGTACTGAAAATAAAAGTTTCCTATTAATAAAAATAATAACAAAAAAAAAAACTCAAATAGAAAACAAGTGCTAAGTTTTCCCAATTCATTCTTTAACTAATAAACCACCGCAAAAATTTCCTTCCACAGGTTTCCAATAAAAAATTATTTTTAGAGCTTCCATTTTATGAAGAATCCCCCTCCCCCAATCCCCATTTCCTTTGCTCCATTTTTTTTTCTTATTTGACGATATTTTGCCCGTCTCAATCAGGAACCGTAAGGTCAGCACGGTTTTTGTAATAATTCAGTTTCTCGCAAGCCTCCGGTTCACGAGCTTCGTTTAAGACGACTGTTTTAATTTCTGAGCGTGGGATCGATACTGATTCTAATTAAATTTCTTTTACTTTGTTTTTTTTTTTTGTTTTGCTTCTTTTTTAACCTTTAAAACTATATCACGTACGATTTTCGGCACACGTGCCTATATATAGTAGCAGCAGCAGCAGCAGCAGTATATATATATATATATATATATATACATAGTTATATACAGCGATATATAGTATATATATATATATATATATATATATATATATATATATATATATATATATATATATATATATGTTATTATATATATAAGAGGTTATGTTATATATATATATATATATATATATATATATTGCAAATATAAAATTGTTTTCAGCCTTCAATGTTAACAATCCTCTTATATCGACTGATAAATAAATCTGGAAGTGTAGCAGTTGTTGTACAGTCTGTTTGTCTCAGAGGCTATAATATATATATATATATATATATATATATATATATATATATATATATATATATATATGTATATATATATATATATATATATATATTTATATATATGTATATGTATAAAAAAGTGTGTGTGTGTGTGTGTGTGTGTGTGTGTGTGTGTAACCCAGGTGGCCGTTTGACGACCTACAAGACTCCACAACCTCTGTTCGTTATCCGTAACACTACTATCACTACTACTACTACTACACACACACACACTACTAACACACCACTACTACCACTACCACTACTACCAATAATAATAATAATAATAATAATAATTAACATATTACATCAATAATGAATAACTAATAATAATAATAATAAAATAATAATAATAATAATAATAATAATAAATATCAATAATAATAATAATAACTAATAATAATAATAATAATAATAATAATACACACACACACACACAGTAATAATAATAATAATAATAATAATAATAATAATAATAATAATAATAATAATAATAATAATAGAGTTTCGAGTATTTTGAAGTGTTTAGAATTTTTTTTTAAGTTTATGAAAAATTATTGAAAGACTGGTGAAATGACTTTTTTTCAGTTAAATTAGTTTATTATATTTCACTTATTTAATAACCCTTCATGACTTCGATGGTGCAGATTCTGCCTAGCAAACGAGTGGGCCAGCTTTCTTGATACTGGTCTTGGAAGGGAGATTGTGAGCTATTCTCTCTTTCAAACTTAGCTTCGACTTATTCAGCCATAAATGAATTCAGTAATGACGTGCTCTATTGCTAATGTAATAAAGTACCAGGCATTGAAGCTACAGTCCTTGGGTTAATCAGCGGTATCTATTGTAGGTCAAACCCAAACAAAATGGATTCTTTCCAAGGAAAGTTCTAACTTTTGTGTCCTAACATGAATTTAATTTACTTTGCTCCTAGTTGAACTTTCTGGTTTCACATGGTTCTCAAGTAATCTGAACTGCCCAAGTTTCGTTCTTTATATATTCTCATGTTCTATTGAAAATCTTGATTCCTTTAACAACCCATCTCCCTCTATTTCATTTTTGTGTCCAAACAAATCAAATCAAATTCAATTCAAAGTATAATCAAATCAAATCAAACCAAAGAATAAATCAAATCAAATCAAATCATAATCAAATCAAATAAATCAAACCAAATCACATAAAATCAAATCAGATTAAAATCAAAGCATCCTTTGCAAAAGTTATTGATACCCCCTTTCTCCCTCTCTTGAATGTTTTTCATTTATTTTTAATCAAAATTAACTTGTAACTACTATGAATAAACACAGTCATTTAGTAATAATGTTTTTAACGTTTGTGTATAATAAATTAATTAATTTAACCTTTAATTCTAAAACCATTTTTATTTTTAAAGATCCAAATCATAAAATATCAATGTAAACATTTTATGAAATTGAGTTAAGGACATCGTAAAAGATCTTATAAATACTAATAATAAAGATATCCGGAAAATACTACTCATTATAATAAGATTTGATCATGTCTGTACAATCGCTTCCACATCCGTATACATATCGATTGCATGGATTCGAACAAATTTCATAAAAGTCAAATAAAACTGTATAGAGTCAAATTTAAACTATAGTAAAAAAACAGCTTTACACCTTTGGAAAAATATTTATAAAAAAAAGTTTAAATCTATGTAAACTAACGTATCACAACATAACCTTACTTAACATATCATAACCTTTACTAAAAAATTTATTTTTATATTTATAATTTATTTCACTTTGCACTGTTTAAAAAAATGCTTGTCACCATGCGCGCTCTTACATTTTGTTCGATAACGTATGTTATAAAAAATTGACTTAAGCTTTATTGAGGCAAGATAATGGACAAGAGCCAAGATTTATCTTCTTAATTAAAAACTTAGTCTTAAAAGAGTAGTTTTAATAGTGCATCTCCAAATGAAGATCCCATTGGCACTATTCATTATAATCAGATTTCTACTCCTTTAGTTTAGTCTGAACTAATAGTATAATAGTATATTTAGTATATTAATACTTTAATATAGTGCTGTCCAATATAATCAAAATTGCCTTAGGAAATAATTTTAATTAGTGTATCTCAAAATGTGTGTGTGTGTGTGTAAGAGAGAGAGAGAGAGAGAGAGAGAGAGAGAGAGAGAGAGAGAGAGAGAGAGAGAGAGAGAGAGAGAGAGAGAGAGAGAGAGAGAGAGAGAGAGAGAGAGAGAGAGAGAGAGAGAGAGAGAGAGAGAATGCACTGTAAAAATTGAATTATAATCCAAATGGTTCTCCTTAATTAGGATTGTGATATAGAAAGCTCTTGAAAATTTCCTCTCCCCGAAATTGGCCATTACAGCGATTATAGTTGTTACCTGTGGAAATTGGAAGGAAAATATTATTTTTTGGCTGGAAAAAAAAGAAGAGGAAACATTAATAAATGCTGAAATAAAAATTGACAATCTTTAAAGCAGTTGTGGAAAGGAAACGTGAGAGATTTAGAATTTCGAAAGAAAAAAAAAAACAAAAACAAAACAAAAAAACTTGAAAGGGAATGTGAGAGCAATGAAAGGAAAACTTTTTTCCCATTTTTCCAATTACTAGAAGTGGTTTTGACCTCTTTTGTAAAAGTAAATAAAACATCCAACTTGAAGAGGAACAAAAAAACAAGAATAAAAATTGAAAAAAAAACACTCGAAAAACTATATAAATTGAGTAAATAATCAGGAAATTTAAAAATGTTTGTTTCGTTTTTTAAACTTAGAATATGATGAAATTAAAAAATCAATATTTCTTTGTCCTAAAAAATAAAAATCAAATTAGAAAAAAAAAATTTTTTTTAATGTATTCTTTTATTGTACTTTTTATATATGTATTGTGTAATTTTTCATAAAATGAAAATTTTTATAATACCTGTTTTAGTGTCCTATCAATACTTTCTAGTACTGCCAATGTGCGATGTATGAATAAAATTTTTTACATTATTCATTATCACACAGTAATATGGAAGCAGGTCCCAAATGTAGATTAGACGTTTAAAGGAAAAAAAAAATTTAAAAAAAAAAATCTGGTAATTTAAAGTTCTCTAACGAATCCAACAAAACCTAACTTAACCTAACCTATCCTAACGCCTGCGAAGGGCTGCACTGGAAATCGTAGACCGTAAACGTTTAAGATGGGATTGTACAAAATTTTCTATTATACCCAATTCACTCAACAGAGCACTGAGCAAAAGTAATCCAGGAATAACCCAATGCTAAAATCGACGTTTGTAAAATTAATCTAAAGTTTACTAAGATGATTATGATTACCATAATATGATGATGTTGATTATGATTAACATGAAGAAAATAATGGTGATATTGGTTATGGTAATGAGCAAGATATCACTTCAATTTTTAATTAAGAATTGCCCATCGACTGACTGAACACTCCCCTCTTACCATTAGCTGATGCATAATGAATCTTTTTTTAAGCATTTCTTTCAACCTATTGTTTCCAAATTTGCTGTCAGTAAAGTTTATTGGTTTCCATATATATAGTATATATATATATATATATATATATATATATATATATATATATATATATATATATATATATATATATATATATATAAAGGGATAGTTATATGTTGTTAAGAAAGGAAAGAGTATATATATATATATATATATATATATATATATATATATATATATATATACATATATATATATATATTTTTAAGAAGTCTAAGTCTATTTTGAGAAGTTGGCCATTTTTTCTCTACCTATTATTTCCTAGGTTAGATTACCTAACAGGAAAGCCCTTCTGGTTCAATCTTTTACAATTTCCATCATTAACTAGTCCTGTTTTAGTTCATCACCAGCATCATCATCATCATCATCATCATCATCATCATCATCATCATCATCATCATCATCATCAAGAATATTATCATCAATACCTTAATCATAATAATCATCATAAAATCATAATTATCATTACTATTTTCATCTTTTTAATCATCATAATTACACCATCCGTCATTCCAATCATAATTATCATTATTTTCATCATCATTATCATCACCATAATCATTATCATCAACTTAATCAAAATTATCGCTGATCGTCAAGTATCATCAAATCAGTATCGTCTCTTATTATCATCCTTATCTAAATCGTAATGATCAACATTTTTTAATCGCCTTCATTATCATCATATCCATTGAGCATCATCATCATCATCATCTTAATCGTGATAATTATCATAGTCATCAACATCATAATCATAATAGTCATTTTCATTATCTTATCATTTCATCGTTGTCCTAATCATCATCATCATCATCATCATCATCATCATCATCATCATCATCATCATCATCATCATCATCATCATCATCATCATCATCATAATCATTAAAGCTCACCCTATTCATCATCATGATCATCAGATAAATCTTAAAAATTCTAATCATACCCTCATCTGTACCAGGACTATTTAATATATTTAGAATAATCATCTGTATTTTGATTTTCATGATCATAGTGATCAGCGTGTGATTTTCATGATCATTTACAACAAATAAATCATTTCATCACCAGTAACATAATCACAATCACCATTATCTTCCTGTTCATTATTTACATCATATTAATTATGAAACATCGTCATCATCATAATAAGCGTCCTCACCATCATCATGATCATCACTATCATTATTTTCACCACTTTAGTCATCATTATTATCATCATTATTTTTCAATTCAGAAATATCAGAACGCTTTATTGTCATGGGCTCATCAACATCATCGTCACCATCCTCGTATCTATAATGAATCAATTGCGCCCCCGCATCGCTGATCCGAAGATCCGATGTTCATCCTGCATTACTCATAACTATTTTCATCTTCATCATTGTCTAATAATGATTATCATAATCAAAATCACCTCATTATTTTTCATCATAATCATAATCACCTTCGATAAGATATGTAATTCATAATCATCTTCATAATCTTACTTTAAAACTCATCATTATCATCTTACCATTACAATTCCGCCACATCACTATAATCATTATTTTATTTCATCTTAACAATAGCGTAAGCCTCATCGTTTTTCATACTTTTTCGTATCATCATCATCATCATCACTATCATCATCATCATCATCATTAGAATTATCATTTATCATCATCATAATCATCATCATCATCATCATCATCATCATTTTAGAAACAACCCAATAATAATACTATTCTTTTCATGAGTTATTTTCATCATCATCATCATCATCATCATCATCATCATCATCATCATCAGCATCATCATCAGCATCATAATTATCATCACCCTGAATACTTTTGATTGAACAACGCGAATCATCGGAGAGTATCTTTAATAGGAATATAGTCATCGTATCCGGGATTTTTAATCGTTCGTAATGTTCGCGACTGTAAAGGATCATCGTCTACGACCATTATGATTTTCATCATGATCATCATCACCACTCCACAGCTCTCCATCACTATCGGTATATTATGGGCTGAATGATCATCAACAGAATTCACCATTATCAACACGGCTGGTTTTCATCATCTCCGCTATTATCGTCATAATATCTTAATCAAAAACATTGCATACTCACTTTTGATCTTAGCAACCATCACCAATATCATCACCATCATCATCATCATCATCATCATCATTGTGGTCAATCATCACACCATCTAATAATAACTACTGCTCATCATCATCATCTGCTCATGATCATCATTTTCATCAACTTTAATTGTCATCATCAGCACTGGCCACTCATCATCATGATACTGGGCCATCTAATCATAATCATCATTATAATCAAAATCAATACCATCATCATCATCATCATCATCATCATCATCATCACTTAATATTTACTATGATTACGCATTTATTTATTATCACCACCATCATCATCTTAATCTCAATCTTAAGCATCATCTTCACACCTTATAATCACCAATATCAATATAATAAATAGTCATCATCACCATCACTCATCATCATCATCATTTTCATTATCTTATTATTACCATTATCGTTATTTAGATCATTTTATGTATAAAATTTACTTAAACATATATATATTATGAGAAAGAGTGATTAAGATAGTAATTTATATATACAGATGTAATATATGCGGCTTATATATATATATATATATATATATATATATATATATATATATATGCTATATATAAGTATATATATATATATATATATATATATATATATATATATATATATATTTATTATGAATGATTATCATCAGAGCTGTAAAGCTCAATCTAATCTTCTCCTCTTAAGAACTTCCAGTTCCCTTATCATTTTATTGTATTTAAACTTCTCCTGACAATCCAGTATCCATGTCTTTAAATTTACTGATGAAATAAGATCAGACTTTAAAGCTGTGTTTACATGCTTCAATATCATATTTCTTTCGAACATTGCAATTAAGCATGCTGTGCATAATTTTGATGACATTTCTGAGTCTGCAAGTCTCCTCTCCCTTCTCCTCTCTCTCCTCTCCTCCTTCCTCCTCTTCTCTCCCCTCTCTCTCCTCTCTCCTCTCTCTCTCTCTCTCTCATATTCATTATTGATGGCCTGATGGAGTCGCTCTCTTGTTTCCTGAAACTATTCGAACCTTTAGTTTCTGTCTCGACTCAGCCCGACAAAAGAGATTTTTACGTTTCGATTAAAGAGGATGACCAAGAATAGGTGTTCTATCCTGTTATCTATACAGCCTTGCATAGAACGGATGATACTAGTCTTGGACGTCATTTCATTTCAGTACCAGTACCATCCATCAATGGCTCATACTTTAAGCCAGGTAATTGTAGATATTAGAATCACCCCCCCTCCATTATAGAGAAAGAAAGATATATGAGGAGGTAGAGTAAGTATATATATATATATATATATGAGTATATATATGGGTATATGTTATATATATATATATATATATATATGAAATACATGAGTATATATAGAGAAACAAACCAAAGAAGCTACCTTCTTACTTTATCTGAAAACTTCAAGATAGGTATAAAATAAAACTGACAACATATATGGAATCAGCGTATGAGAAATTGTATGGAAAATGAAAAAAAAATTTTACTTATTTTTTTTTATATCTCCCAAACTACGATAGGTAGAAGGAAACCTAATAACATATAAGGGAACCTGTGTATGTATAAAATTCTTTAGGGGGCCTGATTTGACAGGGACAGATGTGTGACTGTTTCCACACCCCCCAGGGGAGGGTGAGAACCCTAAGGTCAACGCCAAATACCATGGAGCGGGGGGTTCGAGACCTCCTGAGGGGGAAATAGCTCTACCCCTGTCACGTGTCCCTGAGGTCAGGAGAATCTGAATTTCTTGTACCTGGCACACCCCTGGGTGGTTCTTAGTTAAACAAATCTTTTGACGCTACATTTACGATTCTAAATATGTTAGTTTTCAAGCAATCACTAGTTTTATGATATAAAAATTTAAAAAAATTCTTTTCACATTTTCCTGCCACCTCATAATGTGCTGATACCATATATGTTATCAGTTTTCTTTGTATCTATCTTAGTTTTCGAGATATCATGTGGGTAACTTCTTTAAGTTTCACCAGATAGTAAGAGTTATATATATATATATAGGAGATATATATATAAGAGTATATATATATATATATAATATATATATATATATATATATATATATATATATATATATATATATATATATATATATATATATATATATATATGTTCATATATATATATATATATACATATATATAATATATATATATATATATAAATATATATATACTATATATTATATATATATATATATATATATATATATATATATATATTATATATATTATATATATAATATATATACATACACTTTATTCAGAACAAAATCAAACGCAATTGTTACTTCAAAAGTCGACCTGTACCATGTATACTATTTTTTATAATATTTAGATTAGTTTAGTTTTAGCATTAAGTTACTCTCTCTTTCTTTTTTTCTTCTTTCTTTCTTCTTCTCTTCTCTTCCTCTCTCTCCTCCTCCTCTCTCTCTCTCTCTCTCTCCTCTCTCTCTCTCTCCTCCTCGGTAGTTTCTCTCTCAGCGCTAGGTAACT
>JABUQX010082185.1:30000-32500 GCA_015478945.1 Trachelipus rathkii
TGGTCTATCTGAGGGGGATGTTGAAGAGAATGTGATTTTCAAACAACTAGAATCTCTGTTTTGATGGAGCTAGTGGGGGCTTCAAAATATTTGTGCTGGGTGACTTGAATGGTTGGATAGGCGATTGAAAGAAGGATGTTTTTACAGGTACCTTTTGGGTTGCGAGAGAAAACGAGAATGGTAGGAAGGTGATAGATTTCTGTGAGGAGAGAGACATGTGTGTGTAAGAAACACAGTACATCCTCAAGTATACGAGAGTTGGTGTAGGTAGAGATGATGTCAAAGCGAAAAGTATAATTGATTTTGTGTTGGTGAAAAAGATGTTGAAGTATTTGATGGATGTTAAATCAGTGGTGGGGTTGGGTACAGTAATATCTGACCATTATGTTTTATGTAAGAATAAGATTGTGGGAGCATTAACGGAGAGGAAATAAGAAAGGAAGGAAGTGGGGAGAATAAGGAGTGATAATTTAAATGAAGAGGATTATAAGGAAAAGCATGTGAGTACACTTGCAAAAAAGTCGGTTGAATGTGAAGAGGATGATGCTGAACAAACCTGGTCTCAAATGAAGGAATTATTTGTTAGTGGTACAAGAGAAGTTGTGGGTATGCTAAGGTTGAACGTAGGAATGTCAATAGTGAATGATCGGATGAAAAGGTGATGCAAGGAGTTAAAAGTATAGATAAAATGTGTGATAATGTACTGAAAGCCGATGAAGGTTTTAAAGAAAGATGTATGTAAATATATAGGGAAATATAAAGAGGAAGGCTAATGGTGCAAACATAGGAGAAAAAAAATTGGAAGGAGGATGTATGGCAACCTACAGGGGAATAGGAAGCTGTTCTGGAAGGAATTACGAACGATTGAAAAAGATAGAAAAGGAAATCTTCATAGAATAGTGAATAGTGATGGTGCTTTTGTGACTGATGAGATAGATTTGAGGACAGAGGGAGCATTTCGATAATATACATAACTTTGGCAGTGATGAAGAGGTGATAGTGAATGTGTGTGGCCAGTGGGTTTAATGGTGTAAAAAGAAATGGATATTTTGGGAATGAGTTAATTAGAACGGATGAGGTAAGAGGTAGAGTGAGGAAGTTGAAGAATGGTAAATCAGCAGGTTTAGATTGAATTTATGGTGAAATGATCAAGAATGAGGGTGACATTGTGATTGACTGGGATATGAAGTTGTTTAACAAATCGTTTGTGAAAGGTGTACTTCCGAAGGACTAGATGAGAGTAGGGGCAGTTTCTTGTATAAGAGTAGGGGTGATAAGGGGATCTGTAGAAACTACAGGGTAATTAGTTTATTGAGCGTTGTTGGGGAGATATTTGCAGGTATTCTGGTTGAAAGATTGCGTCGAGAGCCTGAGGGGATGATTAGTGAAGAACAAGAGAGAGAGAGAGAGAGAGAGAGAGAGGGGGAGAGAGAGAGAGAGAGAGGGAGAGAGAGAGAGAGAGAGAGAGAGAGAGAGAGAGAGAGAGAGAGAGAGAGAGAGAGAGAACATTTGGAAGTGGTAGATGATGTGTAGATCAAATTTTTAAATTGATACCAATGAGTGAGAAAATGAGAGAAGAGAAAACTTTATGAAGTTTTTTTTTGAACTTGCAGAAGGCGTATGACAGGATTAATAGGGAAGCTCTGTGGCAGACTTTGATGATATATGGTGTTGGTAGTAGGCTTCTGAATAGAGTCAAAAGTATATATGTTAAAGATAAAGTTCCAAGAATAAATGAGTTAAAGTGAATGGTTTAATACTAATAGTGGAGTGAGTCTTTTTTTTAGTCTCCCTTGGCTATTTAATTTGTATATGGATGGGGTGATGAAAGAATTTAAGATAGGGGTTGCAGGGATGAGTGCTAGACGAATTAAAATTGGTAGATAGAGGATCTGTTATTGTATGCTAGATTCTAGTTTTGACATATAAGTTTGAGTAGTTATTAGATGGGGTTTGCTTGTGTGTTTAAAAATGAAGGGCATGAATCAGATGAGTTATGGCTCGTATCGCAAATCTCCTTGAGTAGGCGTACTATATATATATTATTATATATATATATATTATATTATTATTATTATTATGTTATTATATACATATATTATTATTATATATATTATATATGTATATGATATATATATATGATATTATTATTATTATTATAAATATAATTATTTATATATATATTATTATATTATATATTTCATATACATATGGCTGGTTATTGAAGAGCATGTTAGTTGCTATATATATATTATATATTATATGTTATTAATTATTATATATATATATATATATATTATATATATATATATATATTATACATATATATATATATATATAAAGATACATACATATATATATATGTATATATATATATGTATATATATATATATATATATATATATATATATATATATATATATATATATATATATATATATATATATATATATATATATATATATATATATATATATATATATATATTGGTTAGTTATTA
>JABUQX010082185.1:37500-60707 GCA_015478945.1 Trachelipus rathkii
ATAAGTACAAAGATGACTAATTTTTGTGCTTTGATGTTTCTAATGCTCGATATGATTGGGACTACTTACGTAATGCGTACGTAAATCATAAAGCGTTTAAATGGTAAAACTTAAACAATGATAAATCGGTAGAGGTTTGCTAATGAAAAAGAGCATGTAGAGAGATGGCGTTATTCGTATTTGGATATCTGTGCTTCGGTAATTTGTTTAGACTGGTTGTTTCATAAGTGTGGAACTTATGGTTAAATGGTTTAGTTATTTCTATAGGTTCGTACGATGTATTTGAGTGTAGGGTTAGGTTGTAGTTACGTATGTAACACTTATAATCTATGGTTTCCAGGTCGTAATGTTATATGTTAGTATTTTGAATTAATGTAAGCAAGCTGTTTGGTTACGACTTAGCAATATATATTCGAATCATTAGAAATATAGACAGGAAATCAAAAAAACTATATTATTAAATGTGTTATGTTGTAAAGTGCTGAAAAAAATGATACATTCTGCAAATAAATATGTATCGACAGGTGAATACGAGAGATCAGAGAGGGAATGAGCAATGAACACTTAAAAGTGTATTCATGGGTAGGGGAGAATGCAATGGAGGGGACAGGTGCGTAGGAGAGCGTATAGGAGGTTGGCTTTTGATTTTAAACTGGATTTTGACTGATTTATAGTTGCTTTATAAATCTGTAACTATTACCTGATTATTACTGTGGTGATTTTTTCAAAGAACTTATTTTATGTTGAGTTTTGATAACTTTTCGTTATAGTTTACAGTTATTCGTTTGGTCTGAAAATGATAATTGACATGGTTATGATAAATTTTTGTTAATTATCACTGTGTCAATGTAAAATTAACGTTTATATGTTATCAGATATAGCTTGCGTAAAAATAGGTTCACGTTTTTGTATAGCTTAACAGCTATAAACCTTAGAATATACAAGAATGAAACTTTGTTATGTTATGTTATAAGTGCTTAAGTTGTGTTAGTTTGTCATTGTACAAGTATTTTCTTAGCTCATATGATGCTATGTTGTGATTAGGTTACGTTTTGTATTAATGTTTTAGTTACTTACTGTTGTTACGTGTGGAACTTTGTTAATGTTTTAAGATTATTCGTGTTTAAATGTTGAAATTTTCTGTAACATTATTTTTTTTTTTTAGTTCATGTAGCGCTATGTTAGCTTATTAAATGTGAAAACTTTGTTACGTTAGAGGTATATTCGTTGATCAGTATGAATAATTAACCATGTTGTGATAAAAATTTAGTAAATGATTTCATTTCTAAAATTAACATTGGTGTGTTAGAGATATGCTTGACAAAGTGTGAATGGGTACGGTTTTGTATGCTATGGTTAGTTCTTACTGATGTTAAGGGGTGAGGAACTTTGTTTATACGTTAACAGTTTATTTCGGTGCTTAAGGTTGGTGCAGGTTTGTTTTGTAACATTTTTTTAGTGTCATGTTACGCCATGTTAGCCTTATTGATGTGGAAACTTATTCATTAGAGTATATTGTTGATCAGTAGGATAATTAACCATTGTTGTGATACATTTTTTTGGCTAAAGTTATGTGTCAATGTAAGATTATACATTGTTATGTTAGAGATATGTTGAAATAAAAGTAGAAAGGTTACGTTTTGCTACCAAATGTTAGGTACTCTTACTGGTGTTTAAGGGTGGGAACTGTTGTTAATGTTGACTCTTATTCGGGATAAGGGTATGTCAGTTTGTCGTTGTCATTATAATCGTCAGTTTTTGAGCTATGTTTGCCTTTTTGATGTGAAAACTTTGGTTACGTTAGAGTATACTCATTGATCCGTATGATATTACACACGTTTGTGGTAAATTTTTGTTAAATGTTACTAATGTTAAAGGTAAAAATATCAGTGATATGTTTAGAAAAAGTGTGATAGGTTACGTTTTTGTATGCTATGTTAGTTACTTTATGTTGTTAAGTGTGGAACTTTGGTTATGTTGACTGCTTATTCATGGTTTAAGGTGTGTCAGGTTTTGTCGTCTGTACATTATTTTCTTAGTTCAGATGATGCTAAGTAATCTTTATTAATGTGAAAACTTTGTTACATAGAGTTATTCGTTGATCAGTCATGAATAATTACACATGGTTGGGGTAAATTTTTTGTTAAATGTCTATGTTAATGTAAAAAATATCAGTGATTGTTAGAAAAGGTGTGAATAGGTTACGTCTTTGTTTGCTATGTTAAGTTACTTCACTGCTATTAAGTGTGGAACTTTTTAACGTTAACAGTTATTCGTGCTTAAGGTGTGTTAGGTTTGTCTTTGTACAATTATTTTCTAGTTCAGATGATGCTAGTAAGCTTTTATTTAATTTGAAACTTTGTTTACGTCAACATATATTGATTGATGTTTGTAAAAAGAATTTGAATTTTATGTTATGTTTATTCAACATTGATTCTCGAAATGTGACTTGAATCATAGATCATAGATCAATAGATCAAGGATTGGCAGGAGGGTAGGAGGGTGGTTGATGGTGGTTTGATTTAACTGATTTACTGATTTAGGGGTATGTAAAGTTACAATTTTAGTAAAATTTGATCTTAATCAATAGATCAATAGATCACAGATTGGTCAGGAGGAGGTTGGATAGTGGTTTGATTTAGTGATTTACTGATTTAGGGTATGTAACGTTACAATTTTTAAGTAAACAATTTGACCTTAATCCATGATCTCAATGATCACAGATGGTCATGAGGGAGGTTGGATAGTGGTTTGATTTAGTGATTACTGCTTTAGGGTAGAACTGTAAAACGTTCATTTTCGGTAAAAAATTGACCTTGAGTCAATAGATCATAGATCAAGGACTGGACAGGAGGTGAACAGGAAGGTAGAATGGATGGTGTTTGATTTATGATTTTACTGCTTTTAGGGTAAATATAAACATGAAAAAATTTTTAGTAAAAAATTGACGCTTAATCAATAAGATCAATGATCACAACTGGACAGGAGGCTGACAGGAAGGTAGATGGATGTTGGTTTGATTTACTGATTTTACTGTTCTTTAGGGTATGTACAAACGTAAATTTGTTAAGTTTATAAACATAAAAAGTGTAAGAAATTTTATTTATTTATTTTTTTATTTATTTTAATTTTTTTTTTTTTTTTTTATTTTTTTTTTTTTTTTTTTTTTTTTTTTTTTTTTTTTTTTTTTTTTTTTTCTTTTATGGTTCTTAAATTATTATTTTCGAATCTACCGATCCAATAACATATATAAAGACACCAGCATTGTTGTTTATAATCGACTGTTTATTAAACTCGGCCCGCAGGTATGGCTCCAGCACGGTTGCGGAACCAAATCAATCAGATTTCCTATAACCAATTCTTTCTTTTAGAAACTCAACTCTGAATATCTCACCAAATTTCAGCCTCTACGTCCATTTTTAATGTTTGAAGGGGGGTGGGGGTCCCCCCTTCGGGGAGACCCATGGGGATGTAACGTCGTATACGAATAGGGTATGTCATCATCTAACACCACTCCAAATTTTAGCTCGATACGATAACTCTAACTTATATAGATATATGTCGGAGCCTGAGGCGTGGTGCGGGGCAGTGCGGACCGGTGCGGTGCATTGCAGTGCGGACTCAGAGTCGCTGAAGCAGGCGCAAAAGAGTTTAAAAAACACTCAGAAGTTTGATTCCCTCGGGGATAACTTCATTCGATGTAATATAATAATAATAATAATAAAAATAATGTGTATGTGTATGTGCGCGCGCGCGCTCTCGCGCGCTGACGTAATCTCGTCTGCGACAAGATAACGTCATCACGCTCGAACCTAACTCTCGTTAGGCCTAAACTCATCCGCTCAGCTCAAGCAACAAAGGCGTAAGCGCAATATCGGCGTCCACCCTCGGGGGTGACCACCCTCTATATACATCCTACAGACTTGAAATTTACACGGATTCGAGCTTATCCCATGCATAGATTATATTCCAAGTTTCAGACCTATAACTCTATTCCTTCATATCGAAAAGGGTGGTAGTGGTCAAAAGCGGTCATCACTACTGACAATATCCCTGGTGCGATACGATTGAGCCATCCTCCAACCCAAAAAAGTTGGATTTAAGAAACAATATAAAGCAACGAGCTCCCTTCAGCGACATAACAGGTGTTCCAGCCTGTCCTAATCTCTCGTTCTTTATATGGGTGGAATGTGGAAATATTTCGTAAGGTTTGCAATATTTGGGATGTTAAAGAAAAGAAACATGTATGGGACACCAAGAATTAAACTGCTTCTCGGGAATTGAACTAACCACCATGTTGCGACTCGAGGACAATATACCGGTTGCGAATGACGATTGAGCCATCTCCACGCCAGTAAAAGTGGATTCAGAGAACATTTAAAGCAACCGGCTCCCTTCAAGGCGCCCTCACCAGGTTGTCCAGCCTGTCCTATCTCTCGTTCTTGATATATGTAAGATGTTTTAAATATTGTAAATTTCTAACAATTTATATAAGATGTTAAAGAAAGAGCATATATATGAGAAGGTAAGAATTAACTGCCTTCTCCAGGATTGAAAACAACCGCCATGTTGCGACTGAGGAAATATACCCGGATACAATTGAGCCATCCTCCAACCCAAAAAAGTTGGAAATTCCAAAGAACAATTAAAAAGAACGGAGCTCCTTCAGCGACATCAAGGTGGGGGTCTAGCCTGTCTATTCTCGTCTTTTTATATTGTAGATGTTAAATTTGGCAATATTTAAACATCTAAATATTTAAGGAAACGGAGATAGGAAGGCTGACACCTGGTGATGTGCCTTGAGGGAGCTCGGTTGCTTTATAATTGTTTTTGATCCAACTTTTTTTGGGGTTGGAGGATGGCTCAATCGTATCGCACCGGGTATATTGTCCTCAGTCGCAACATAACGGTGGTTCAATCCTGGAGAAGGGTTAATTCTTTACCTTCTCATTATGTTCTTTCTTTAACATCTTATATAATTGCGGATAATATGCAATATTTAACATCTACAAATATAAGGAACGAAGATAGGACCAGGTTGGACACCTGGTGATGTCGCTTGAAGGGAGCTCCTGGGTTGCTTTATAATTGTTCTTGAATCCAACTTTTTTTGGGGGTTGGAGGATGGATCATCCGTATCGCAAACCGGTATATTGTCCTCAGTCGCCACATGGCGGTGGTTCAATCCCGGAGAAGCAGTTAATTCTTTACCTTCATTTTAAAATGTTCTTCTTTAACATTTATATAATTGCGATTATTATGGCAATTTTAACATCTACAATATAAAGAACGAGAAAAAGGGACAGGCTGGACACCTGGTTTGTCGCCTTGAAGGGAGCTCGGTTGGTTTATAACTTTTGTTCTTGAATCAACTTTTTTGGGTTGGAAGATGGCTCAATCGTATCGCATCAGGGTATATTGTCCTCAGTGACAACATGGCGGTGGTTCCCGGAGAAGGCAGTTTTAATTCTTTTACCTTCTCATTATATGTTCTTTCTTTAAACATCTTATATAATTGCGAATTATTATGCAATATTTTAACATCTACAATATAAAGAACGTGGGAAGATAGGACAGGCTGGACACCTGGTGATGTCGCCTGAAGGGAGCTCGGTTGCTTAAAATTGTTCTTGAAGTCAACTTTTTTTTGGGTTGGAGGATGGTCAATCGTATCGCACCGGGTATATTGTCCTCAGCGCAACATGCGGTGGTTCAATACTGGAGAAGGCAGTTAATTCTTAACCTTCTATCATATGTTCTTTCTTTAACATCTTATATAATGCGATTTTATGCAATATTTAACATCTACAATATAAAGAACGAAGAATAGGACAGGCTGGACTGGTGATGTCGCCTAAAAGGGAGCTCGGTTGCTTTATAATTGTTCTTTAAATCAAACTTTTTTTGGGTTGGAGGATGGCTCAAATCAATGCACCAGGTATATTGTCCTCAGGTCGCACTGGCGGTGTTAAATCCGGAGAAGGCAGTTTATTCTTTACCTTCTCATTTTATGTTCTTTTCTTTTAAGACATCTTTATAATTGCGATTATTATGCAATATTTAACATCTCAATATAAAGGAGAGAGAGGACAGGCTGGACACCTGGTTATGTCGCCTTGAAGGGAGCGCGGTTGCTTTATAATTGTTCTTGAATCCAACTTTTTTTGGGTTGGAGGATGGCTTCAATCGTTCGCATCGGTATATTGTCCTCAGTCGCATCATGGCGGTGGTTCAATCCGGAGAAGGCAGTTAATTCCTTCCCAATATATGTTTTCTTTAACATCTTATATAATGCGGATTATTATTGCCAATACTTTTGTTAAATATGTATCCTTCGAATAGCTGGACACCTGGTGGATTGTCCGCCTTGAAGGGAGCTGTGTTGCACTTTATAATTGTTCTGAATCAACTTTTTTTGGGATGGAGGAAAGGAACAGTTATAAAGCAACCCATAATTGTCTCAGTCGCAACATGGCGGTGGTTTCAAATCCCGGAGGAAGGCAGTTACAACTGAGCTAACAAGCCATGTTTTTTTCTTTTAACATATATAAATAAATAATATTATATATTTTTACATTGATATTTAGATATATAATTCTATGATATACAGAGGTGTTTATAAATTATAAAGCCAGATAAATTTCGATTACAAATATATATCATATTATATATATATATAATATATATATATTATATTAAGTTATATATATATATAATATATATATATATATATATATATATTGATATTATATATGTATAATATATATAGTATATATATATTCATAAACTATATACTAGTATAGTTATATAAGGGAATATTATATAATGATAAGCTCATAAGGTAAATACTTTAGAAAACATTCGCAATATAATATCATATGTAATAGCATAGGAAGTGTTTATATAAAATTGCTGCAACACTTATCAAATAGAAAATTATGTAGGTAATTCTATACTAATATTAACGATGAACTAATTATGATCAGTATAAAGGTAATAATAGTACGTACTTATAGTAGTACATTTAGTTAGAAGAATACTATAATATTTATAAATATAATAATATAGTTGAAATACTATAAATATATAGATTAAACAGATCTATAAGTATATCAATAGTAAAATGTGTATAAATTTATAAGTAAAGGTACTCATAAAAGTATTATATACTAGAAAGTGCTATGTAGTTATATATATATATATAACTAGGATTCTAAGGATAAGATTAGAGATATATTGATCTATAATAGATATAGTTATAGTATATTATGGTTATATTGCTAATAAATAATATGTAGCTAATAGTATGTATAACTGTAGTCACTACGATATATATATATAATTAATCTGTAAGTATATACAGATACTATAGATAATAATAACTATTATTCATATACGCTCTTATAGATATTAACATTACATATAATTTTATCAATATGAAGTATAGTAATTATACGAGGTAATTATTACTAAGATAGTATATTTAGTAGTTACTTATATTTGAGAATATATGCTAGGAATAATCAATATATAAATTTAGTACTATATAAGATAGTTACGAATACTTAATGAGGGATCTATTTAGCTAAGAGAACTCAGTAGTAGTACGAATAGTATTGCGAGAGGTGAGATAAGTTAGTTATATAAAAATGAATATATAGTATAATAATTATATTGAGATAGTAGATGATTAGATACCAGATATTAAAGATTTATCGTTACAGCTAAATATAAATTCATTAATAATATGCTAAGAAAGAGAGGAAAATCATACGAAGACGTGTATAGAGCGTCTATTAGAATATATATATTGATAATATTATAGCTTATAGATCATAATCATACTATCTATAATAAATAATATATAATATATATGTATTATTGGAACTACATTATTAGATATATAGTAGTGAGTATGTATAGAGACCTAGTTGACACTATTGTAGTTATTTATTCATCAGTCCATGGCGTCGCGAGATTATGAGGAGTTAGTGATATGTACGCTTTAGGCACGTATAATTTGATTCTAGTAGTGGGTCAGGTTCTCTGATCAACTACTGCAGTTCTCACGATTAGCGGTGTCGCATCGTTTTGTCATGATATTCTTCTTTGAGGAGGTCTCTTGACTAAATAAGTAATTGATTTTTATGACGGTTTATATTACGTATAGTGGATATAAACGATCGAGTACTCGTGTCGAGGTCGGTGCTAGCGTTACCGCCACAGGTCGCTCGGCTACTAAGTATATAAGCGGGATATCTGATTAAGTATGAAGTATAAATCAGATAGTGACATAAATCATAGCGCTATGGTTAATAGAGCATATACTTGTGCTGTTTTGAGGCCAGAATGGTAGCAGCTAGATGTTAAGATGTACAGTATAGAATGATCAAATATATCTATAGTAGGATGATAATACTCACAGTGGTATGGGGGATTTAGTTTAGAGGGTCTAGAGGCTGAGTGATTGGACACTGGAGAATGGGGCCCAACCTGTATATTGATTGCTGATATGAAGAAGAGCGTACTGAGTTATGATATACTTTATAGGATATACTAAGTAGTTAATAGATAAGAGTAAGTTAGATAGACTCATTGGACTATATAAAGGTATAACTAAATGTAGACAATATAAGTATTAGTAAGCCTATAATACAACTGTGGCGATAAGTACTACAGATAATAGTGTATACAAGACTGGAATATCGTACGTATGTGATCTTGAAAATTACTGTATAAAGTACGTAAATGAGCAAGTAGAGTGGAGATGTATACAGATAAGGATGATATAAAGTAATGAATTAGTATAACGTGAGTACTAATTAGTAAGTCATCTGTTATATAATATAGGTAGAATATCCTACTCTAGATGAATATGAGACATATTAAATGAAGATACGTATTTTATAAGATACAGTAAGAAAGATGCTACAATATTAAGTGGATATCAGTAGTCGTATTACGTGAGCTATGTATGTGATGAAGAGATAGGCGGGCGAAAGGAATTTATGATATTACTTTAGGTAGACGGTCTATTATAAGTATAGCAGGTACCGCTGATGTATGACTATAAATAGTATATATAATATTTATGTTATATATATAGACGAATGGTATCAGTACTATAGTATAATTAGGTGATTATTAGATGATAATGAATTAAGTGTAATAGATATTAAGTGGGCGTCGCGGTATGTTCGTATTAAGATAAAATCAATTAATTACATATATTATATATATATATATATATGTATAATTATAATTTATATATATAAGTGGGAGATGTGCCTTCTTGACCTTACAGAGAAATGAGTACGCAACTACGTAAATCTGATAAGTTTAAGTCAGTATTAAAAATATTCCTGTTTATCTCTAGCTATGAACAATAAGCACACAAAAGTCACTGATTAGATCGTATAACGAACGTAGCAAAGAAATGTCGTCAATTGCTTGCTAACTCTTCTATGATTTTGCCAATAGAATGAGAGCTTACCAGTGATGAACAGTAATTTAAGTGTGAACGACTATAACCTTGTATGTTGTCTTAAAATATTGACTTTACTTTGACTGTCCTATCAAGTCTATCTGGGTGGAGACAAACGATTCATCTATCTGTCAGGGCAATTCGCGACTATGTAAATGGACCCCATCCGCATCATACCCAAGAGGTAATTCAGACAATACTGACGGCGACATCTCTCAAGAATTATTTGGCTTCTAGCTATTGCGAGGGCATAGCTGAGTTATTGGACAATGATCAGAATACATAAGAGCATATGCTCAATCTGTTCGATCTCTCAGATCCTGATGATGATACAGAATTCAGTATCCTCGAAGAGTCTGATCCCGAGAGAGTATGTTAGACATATTGGTACTCTCATGAACGGACGCATACGCTTATGGAAGTGCCTTTAGATGCGTTCTCTAGGCAAGATTCATACTCATATTATTCAAGCCATATGTTTGAATATTACTTGATATATGATCGAATTAGCTTCGATCAGAAATACTCGACTACTATACGATACTTTTGTAGACGCCTTAAAAGATATCGTAATATTCTTGTTAGAATGAACATAGGAAGATAAGCTTTCTTTTATGCTCTGCAGTTTGACAGCGGTAGGCTCTAGTCGTCAGATTTTTTGTGTATAAAATTAATGGTTAAACTTAAGATTTGTGTTGGTACGCTATTGTTTAGTTACCCTAAAGAGTAGCGATATAAGATAAGATGCCTTGTTGACACATGTGCGTTTTAAAAAATATTAAAATTGATAAAGTGGAGAGATAAGAAAGTGAAGAGGTTATAACACTTAATTGTTTAACACTGAAACTTGCGGAGAAAGAATATGGGTTTAACACGATAAGTCACGACTGTTGACTAGAATGCTAGATTTTGTGTTCATTTATGCACCGTGGAAAGAAAACAGATATAGTTGTTTGTGTCTGCAACTTTTTCAGCAATGATTTCCATTTACAGCTACGATTGGGAGAAATTATTAGTTGCGGAGATTGAAAGTTGTAATAATTAAGTAAATCAATATTAATAAATAAATATTCGGCCCTTGACTGGACAGCTCATTTTACACAAGTGAATGCAAATATTGTTTTTGAATTCAGGAGGCATTATAAGTCGAGTCTGGTTTAATGAGTAATAGAAAAATATAAGTACTAATCCTTAATAATTAATTCATATTATAAGGTGAATTATAAAGAGAGGGATGACAGACATCTCATAGTCTGCGAGGGACGGTTGTGGCATGCTTTTGGCAGGGAATAAAGTCTACAGAAAAAATATTACGGATTCGGATCGGAGCAGGCAAATGCTGAGTATCGTTGTCGATGTATCGATTGTGTGTGTGTGTGTGTGTGGTTATGTGCGTAGTGATGTTTGTGTGTGTGTAGTGTTGTGGTGTGGTGGTGTGTATGTGGTTGGTGTGTGGTCGACTCGAAGAGAGGGGAGAGAAAAAGAGAGAAAGCTGATTCTTGGTTCTTCTCTCTAATTCTTTTTGGTATGGATATGGTATCGAATAATTATATTCTCATTTATATATAGTGGATCACAGTATTATATATATTACGTGGTAAGTAGAGATTATTCCATTTACCGATGTGAGTCTATATATATAATATATAACACTAATAATTAAGTCATTTTGAAAATGAAATTAAGAAAATAGACCAGCTTAGGAATAAGATTAAATATTATTATTAAAATAATGTAGTTAATATATATATAACAATTAATAGTATATATATTAATATTGTATGGAATAATATATTTAATAAGCTATAGTTATATCGACCATATAGATACTATCTAACATAGGCGTCTTAATACGTACTCAAAATTAGTAACTTAGACCTATAATAATTAGTATTATATCAGAGCTAATGCGGAAAATTCTGAAGTAAAAATGGTTTGGGAGTAGTATTGAAGTATTACTAAGCGTAGTGTAGATATATATACATGTAATAGTCAATCATAAGATAAGTTAGATTTGTTATTATACAGACGATACAATATAAGGACGATCTACTATCATATTATGATATATCTCTTTAATTAATACATATAGGATATATATAATTATAGATAGATATATTAATAGATAATTTATAGGTCTAAGGAAAAATAGAAAGGTGATGGATAGTGGTGA
The DNA here is from genome assembly GCA_015478945.1 of Trachelipus rathkii. Taxonomy (NCBI): domain Eukaryota; kingdom Metazoa; phylum Arthropoda; class Malacostraca; order Isopoda; family Trachelipodidae; genus Trachelipus; species Trachelipus rathkii. The sequence goes on from JABUQX010082185.1 coordinate 49,158, forward strand.
CCGTATACCTATATATTGTGTATAATATTATTAGGAGGGGAATTTACTTTTAGTAAAACGATAGAGGAGTAATTTAGCAACAGGTAAAAATTTCATCCTAAGATTAGGTTAATAAATTGATTAAGGGTCTTTCTGAGACCGGGGTGTAGTGATATGACAAATTTAAGGGCTTTAGCTAGGTTATACTATATTAGTTATATATCATATTCATATCATCTTCATACTATATTTGTGTGTGCTTTATTAATATTGTAGTTTATCGTTCGTACATATATTTTGGGTCCTCTTACTGATATGCAGATTTGTGCGGGAGACCTAAAGCTTAAAGCATTTTATTACTGTAATAGATTAACTTATAAATCACGAGCCTAATAATATACAGGTCTATAGTAGTAGCTTATATATCTGTATTTAGACGCGTGTGGTGACACATATGCTAGAATATTAACTAGTGACCGTACGAAATGGAGTAATCAGGATATTCAATTTGAGTAGTACTAGTATACTTTTATTGAATGTATATAGCGTTAACGATACAATATGAGTTTCAGTATGACTCAAGATATTGGGTACGTATATTAGTTATTAGTATTATGTTATATATTAGTTAATGCTTACTTATTTGTAGTATAGAGGTACAGAGCTATAGTGTAAGTGAAACGTGGTGTGTCGTATATTCATATATTATTCGATATCTTATTCCTCTTACAGATTGACACAAGTACACTAGTTAGAGGTCTGCATATAGAGGAAATCTATACATTGAGATATCAATGTCAGGGTAATCGACTTCTCTCATACGCGTATGGGTGATTCACTTTAACTTGTTAACGCACCTAGAGGAGATACTCCAATTACAGAATAATATGAGTGCTGATTGCCGATATTTTGAGTGGTACTAGACTTTTATGTAGATCTCATTGTTCGGGATGATAGCCCATTACGTTTATTCGGCACTTAACGAAAGATAGATATTTATCTTGACGCTTATTGTAACGTGAAACAGTTCTGTGAGGTTAGGATGGTTCATCATGATATCGAGTCGTGTATAGTACGAGACATCACAAGGTAAAAGATGCATGTGGTTTTTTTCACTCTTGTCGCTTCTGTCAGTAGTGGGAGAGGAGTGAAACGAGCTACGTTTGATCTTAGTATTATAATGTAGTTAAATTTTTGTATTAAACAGTCTATTTATTATTAGTATATCGTAATACTACGATATATATTAGTCAAATTAGATAGTCTTACTAAATAGGATATCCATAACTATATGATATATAGTATTACGGTATAACGGAGAATTAGAAGATCCACGAACGTCGATAATTAATAATATATATTTATTATGAATAGTATGGATGATAGCCGGAGAGTATTTCAAAGGCGTTATATAATGTTTATAATGATTGTCTAATATATTTTATATTATATTAAATTATAATAAAGTGATTGACACTTCTGCTGTGAAGTAAGATAGCGTGGTAAATTTTTAAAAGATTATCAGATCAAATGTGGACATCTGAGTAAAGCGCAAGAGAGGGGACGAGAGAGAGAGAGAGATGAGAAGAGAGCTGAAGAGGAGAGACGATGGAGAGCAGATTCATTTATTCGAATAACCATAATAACAAGCTAATTAGTATTTACATACATATGTGTTGAACTAGATTTATGAGATCAAAATCTCGCTACATTCCTTGATATGATAAGATATATCATCTAAAGATAATGATGCATCTTAAATAAGTACTTATAAATATAAATTATTAGTTAACCAAAATATATCTGAGATATAGTGATATATTATATTAGATCACTATATACACACTCAGAGGTCATTACCAATATACGTGATTATATAGTATATTAAGTAGTATATTCGTTATATATATATAATTATCTTAATATATTATGAACTATATATAATTAATATGGATCAATTACAACAATAAATTAGTCGTTTAATATATAAACGTAATTATATGATATAATAACTGCAACTGTTAATCTGGTATTGCTGCTTTATAAATCTAGGAATAATATTTTTTTATGTGTATTATAAGGAGTTTTAGTTTACTATTATGGGACTTTGATTGTATCCACTATTTTCTGATTATACGAATGATTTATGTGAGCAGCGACTCCAACTACATATTATTTGTGTACAAATTTTTAAAACGCTTTATTAAAAATAGTTTTAAAATCCATTATTATTAAGTAATATTTATTAATATTTAACAAGAGAACATCTGTATTTGTGAAATGTTACAAATGACACTTGGCGCCGCTTCCTAAAAAGCTGTTTACCAAAACGACCTACAGAAAATTTCGAACGACTCTGGTGCAATGCAATTCGATTTCAAGTCCCGAATTGAATAAACTTAGTACGGTGAAAGAATGACTCAATCCGTAATAGCCTTGAGGAACTCTTCGAGATGCGAGATAGATAATTGAGAGAATTTTGTACTTAGGGAGACAGGTTTTTAAGTGGTCGCAGGAATGTATGATAAGCATCTGGGATGGGATATGCTAAGTACGATACATAAGCTGATACAGAACATTCCAGTTGTTTCGTCCTACTCGAAGTCTAAGCCTGATAAAAATTTTTATCCTTCACGAAGGGATTGTGTACAGAGATGTCAGATGTTTAGATATGCTATAGAAGGAGATGTTACTAGAAAGACATAAGGACGTGATTGTTCTCCGAGCTACTAACTCAAGAGAACGCGAACGGGAATCCGGGATCGTCAGGAATAGCTAATCGATCAGTGAGTAACTTGGATTAGAAGCAAAACCACAAGTCACAAGGATTTCTTATGATCGCAGGGACGACGTCGAATAGTAGCTAATTAAGATCGACTACTCTTTCCAGGACGTTGAATAGAAGATCTTAATGTCTGATAATGGGTCCATTTAGCGTGAGGGGCTGATGTTACGATGTGCTAGGGGTAACAGTGTCAAAAAATTGTTAAGAGCTATAAATCAATCAAATTTTGATAGTCATGTTATGAGAAATTCCTCCTTCAACACTGTTTTACCTCTAGAATATTCTGAGATGTTCATAGAGAGTGAATGGACTTCCAATGATCTTGATATTCATCGTATGATGCAGCGAAAGGAAATAATAGACGTACAAAGAATAGCTTAATGAGAGTCGGATATTCATTAGAGAAATTGCTGCTTGTCGCACTTTAGTTATTGTCGGCGGTTGGTTGAATGTATATTGAAGAAATTTGATATAGGTACTGGTTGAAGCTATCGTTATTTACATACAACATACACTTCACTCCTGGTGAGTAAAGACATGATGCTGTGTTTCGAAGGATTCTGCGAAGGAATTTCCATGGGAGCAATAAGATGTGTATTTGTATGAGTTGAGGTTTTTTGAGAGGGCAATTGTGACTAAACGAAGCATTAAAATTCTTTAGGATGGCTCACGACCAAGAATTGGCTGTGGCCCAGAGAATACGTAGGTTTTATTCTCCTTTATTCGACTCAGAAAGTCCTAACCTCCAGGATGAGACAACACCAGTGATGTAAAGCATTGTTGAGAAAGGATCGTTGTTCACGCATCCGTTTATAGGCTTATTGGCAAAGGAATAGTCTGCGGAAAAGCTGAAAGAACGTTATTCACAGACCAATCAGATTGCTTGAAGTTGAGCTTTTAAAGGTGAGGAGTAAGGAATAGGACTGATCAGAGATATTGTACAATGAGATGGAATGTAGTAAGTATCATTCCAATCATGGATTGTATCTAGCAAAGCCTAGAGAGATAGGCAATTTAAACTGCAGGACGAAGAAGGTCTTTTACAGAATGTGTACCAGTAGAATTATAGGGGCGAAACAAGCACACATGACAAAAGGTTCGACCTCCTTGAAGCTCCACTATCTTATAGGCTAGTTCAATTATTGAAGAAGACATGTGAGATTATATATTAAGATTGACGACGGGTGAAAGTTGGACGTACTCTTAAGCTTGCCTAGAGGATATCCAGCACTTTATAATTGCTTGAATTCACAGCTATCTATATCACGAAATACTGAAGCGAAAGAAATTGATATGTGCTATACAGGTAAAACAAGATGACGTTCTTCTTCACAAATGCTTGAATGAGAATAACAGAATTGTAGGAGCAGTGTTAATGAAGTTGTACACGAAGATCGAAGAAGTCTAAGACAGATCTTGCGTTGCTGATGATCTGGAATAGCAGCAATTATGTTATTTTGCCGTCGATAATGACTTTATAACGATAGTGCGAGATAACAAAAGTATGTACCAATCATCTCCAGTAGATGAACGAGTAATCTGATAGTAGGAGCTAGTCATGCACTACTAGTAGTTATAGATAGTTAGAATACGATCGTTTGGTTCGTACCTAGTTAGATAAACAAGATCATGATCGTTATTTATACATCTCTCGATACAAATTATGAGATTCATAAAAATGGAAGAAGGAATTAATCAAGATAGGTAAAGGTAGAATTCTGGATTACGTGACTATTCTTCGTATTTTTTCTTACTTCTGTTCTTGCGGTAGTCCTGATACTTTGACACATTCCTATCTTCTATTGCTTCTTTCTTACTTCTTCTTCTTCTTCTGATCGTTGGTCTTCGTTCTCGGTTCTCTTACTTGACTCTTTATATTCCTTTCTATCATATATGGGTCAGTAGAATGCAGACTTCTTACTTCTTATCGCGCTTCTTTTTCTTCTTAATTATGACTTCTTTTGTCTTTCTTCTTGAAGCAGTCTCTTTTTGCTTCTCATGTGGGTCCGCGTGAAAGAGAATCGTAGATATGTGATGGGTATTAATTTAATATGCTGTTTATTTCATATGTAGAGAATGCAAAATGTTATAACTACGTAGTATATAGAATATAGACGAAGGTAAAGAGATGAACACTGACAAAAGTTAGTATCCAGTTCGATGACATTCCATAGTAAGAGTGCATTCTAGTGAAAATAGTACTCGTGATTATTTCTAGAAGGGAAAAAGAGGGTATCTTAGTGAGAACTATATTTCAGGAACATGTCTGTTTCTGACAGAGGCCAATATATGGCATCTATCTTGACAGAGACTAATGATATACAAGTATAGTTTATGTCATGCAACTTCTAAAGATTTTCAGAATTACTATTTTAATACACTCAATGAGGAGAAACAGATGACAAAAACAAAACGAAATGAAGGACAAAAAAATAATATAAAAAGTACTTTGGATTCTGTTCTAAAAGAAAAAAAGATTAAGCCATTACCAAGAGTACAGTTAACTTTAGATATAGTGTACAGAACAAAGGATGACTAGATCTGTTCTGAGAAAAATGGGGGTCATTATTTTTTGATAAATGTAGACTATTCAGCAATTAGCTATTTGCAAAAAATGGAGGCATTGAAGATATAGTATAATTCACACTAGAAAATCCATAAACAGACATAAAACAAAAAGTAATAATGTGGTGTTGTAGAATATGAAGTCGTGAGGCAATCACATTTGACGTTTCCCTTGTCAAACTTGAATCAGGCTTGTAACTGCATAAAGTATTTTGAGATGCTTCTGAAGCATCTATTGGTATTTTGATGAATGATTCTGCTTCGATTTTCCCGCTTATACTGTTAGTGAAGAAGACATATTGGAATGATTTGAAGCGTAGTGATATTAGCAGATCTGGTCTATTTAGCTAGACAATTGTTTTACTGAATTAGTGAGCAGCTCTGTATCGAACTACATTAAATAAAATAATGGGCGATGCGCGTGTCGCAACGTATACAGTTCTATGTCAAGATTCGTTATGTCTCACTGACCAAGATGGAGGTGGGAAAGTGGATCACAAAGCAGAGATACTTGGTTATAACTGTATTAATCGATAGTTACGAAACTTATATTCCATTTTGTAGGAGCACACAAAGAAGAGTGCAGACAAGTCTCTGCTTTTCTCGCTGTTTGAGATTTATAATAGATCATGGAAGAGTGTAAAGTAAATTCAAAATAAATACTATCCATTATTATCATTTTCTGATTTAAATTGATTTAAATTTCGGATCAACGATTTATTTTAATTTTAATTTTTTCTGGCACGCGATTACTCAGATAGAGCTTCGAGGATATTATAAGAGTTGCTAAACGATAAAAGTACTATATAAGAAGATGGTGTAGCTACATAAATGTAGAAAACGTAGTGTGAAGGTGATCTGCGAGACTCTTGAAACCTGGGTGAGAATGTGTCATTCCTCTTATTGTAATGGAAGAAGGCCTTTATGGATTAAATTAGATTTGGTCAATAATTGGTCAAAATCGACTGGTTGAAAGGTGTAGATCAAGGTAAATCATGAAGCGAAGAGGGAATGAGATTATTTTGAGGATCTTCACATGTTAAGCGTTGATCTTTGTACGAGGAATTTCCTCAGGAAAGAGAACTTGACAGTACGGTGCGAGACAGAAGAAGATATTGCTGTCTTATCTCAGAGTTTTCTTCCATAATCGAATAATTAGTGTAATTAGGTCGTAAGAAATCCCATTACCAAACAGGATCATGGTAGTTAATACTGGATATCAGTCTAGCTAGTGAAGGTCTAATGAAGATTCGTCGTCGAAGCTAGTCCTTGATCGTGTTATAAATGTGCATTAGATATATTGTTCACCATGACACATGAGTAGGCGAGGACCTTGGTGCGGAAACGAATGGTTGGCAGTAGTTTTCAAATAGAGAATGTTGATGACTAACCCTCGAGAAAGGATAGACTTGAAATGCAAGCACCGGTGATATTTAAGTGGGGAGATGCTTAATCTAGTCGAGATACTTTGTGACATGTGAATAGATAATTATGTTTAAACGAACTGGTCTATAGTAGCGATCAATGCTTATCTCCCTCAAGGGCCAAGTGGCTGGTTCTCAATGGTAAGAACCAATGATATTGGTTCGAGTTGTGCCCTAGTTGGGAGAAGGTTCTTTACAGAACTGTTGAGACATAACTCGTTTGAATAACTCCACGTACTAATACAGCTTTTGCTCTGTAGACATGAGTAATGAATTAGTAGTAGGCCTTTAGTTACAAGTGTGTAAGGATTTGGAGCTATATCCCCAAGTTTGTCTGAAGAAAGAGGTAAGGATTAACGGTCGATTAGACATCTGGGGCTAAACTGGGAAAGAAGTCGTGGGGAACACTCGGCCTTCTCCATAGGTATTTGATTCTATTTCCAGGATTGAGCGATAAGATTGTGCCTCTAAGACCTCTGAACCTGGTTTATTGGAATTGACAGGATACTCGGTGAATAAAACTGGACGTGATCACCTTGTTACTTACGCTGGTGAGGTTATTCTTAAATCGTGTTACTGCTGGGGCCTGCAAGTTGTCCGTGCGTCAGAAGGTATGTCTTGAGAGGAGCGAGTCGTATTTTATCTCTCTGCATTTGTAATTGAGGTCTTGAGCGGTGTTACTATCTTCCTAACGTCACAAATACTATGTGACTAACATGTTGTAGTTTATCTCTTTTCTACTTATTCTCCATTATAACAGGGTAAGGTGATGTCAGAAGTGTTCTTTTTAGTCTCAAAGAAAGTGACTCTTATTCGTCTTTTTTAAAAGCGTTCAGAATTATGATATAAGAAGGGAAATCTCTTGGGGACCATATTCTTCTGCTTGCCATCCTTCAACTGTCTTCGGAAGTCGGCCATCTTGCCTATCAGCTCAGAAGGTAAATTTTTGACGTCTAGGATTGCTCTTTCGAGGCCTTAACTGTAAATGCGTAGCGAAACATATGAAGTGCGCTAATACTTTCTGGTGGAGGGATCCTTTTTATATATTATTTCTATAATGGTGAGTTAAATGGTATTTGGTATTGGTTAATTATTTAATTAAAAATAATCATATATATATAATATATAGGTATTATATTAGCTATAGTATATGCTTAGGTTATCTAGTTTCGAGAAGAATTTCTGTAGTAGATGATGAAGGTTTTATATTCTCAAATCATTCATAAAGTATAGTTTAGATAAAGTAATTAAAAGAGTAGATAATAATTATCTAATTAATATAAAATTTTTTGATAATCTATCATTAATTTAGCAGTAGAGATATGTACAGTACATACTAAATTTGATCTAATTCCTCTACCGTTTTGCCATTAATATATTGATCATATATAAGTGTAGTGTGGTTACAGTGAGGATGCAACGATGTGGTTTCTTTGAGGATACATTGATAAAGTAATAAATTAAATTTTATGAAGTCAAGGTTCAGTGAGGATACAACATAGATTCAGTGAATACGAAGGTAGCGAAAATGAGGATGGCATTTGGATGCAATGAGGAAGAGAGGAGGCAAGGAAGAGGACGCAGAGAAGATGAAGTAAATTTAGAAGGAGTATAGGCAATATACCTATGATTAGAAGATCTTAAAACTATATAAAAAAAATAATTATTTCACTTTAAGAATTAATTGTTTATATAGAATTATAACTATGTGTAAAATAAATACTCTTATTCAAGGATTTATGAATAATCAAGTAAAAAATGTCAATATTTAAAATAGATTTGAAATATTAACTGCATTTAAGTTTTTTTAATCTAAAGATCAGGGATAGTATTTTTCGCATTTATCGTTTTGGACTTTCTTTGATTTCTATTTTCTATAACATTTAAGCTAACTAACCATATTTGAGCAATTTTAATTCGGTTATATAAAAATATATTTTTAAAATCCACTATTTAGATATTATAGTAACAATAATGAACCGAGTTTTCAACGATGATGCACTAAGGTTTTAATTGGGATGCAGTGTAGGATTCGTAATGGGAATCATGAACGCCATATTATAAAAGCCGATAGAGAGATGCCATGTGTACAATAGCTAGGAGCATCTTTTAAGTAAATTCCACACAAGTTTTGAAATGTTTTATATGATTGTAAAAAAATTACTTGAAGAGAGAAAGTAAATGAATCCTGGAAAGAAAAGGAACGAATTTAGCTAGCGGATGAGAAGAGAGAGGCAGGAGAATGCGGGGTGGGAGAAGCTTTTTCAAGGCGTGAACAAGAACAACAGCGAAAGAACAAAACTACACAAAATCCAAATCATTCGATGTGACACTAATGGAAGTTTGTCCTTTAGAAGCCGATGTCGATACTCCATAGAAGATGAAAGGGTGAGTCAATCTGAGAGACGACCCCTGGAACTCTCGTTTATAGGGAGGTGAAATCGGCAACTAAAGTAAAATTGAACTCTCTAATGAATTTCATAAAGAAACAATTCGTCGAATAATCCGATTAAAAAATGCTCAATAAATTACTTTCAATTATTTTTGCATATGAGTTATAGATAATCAGTGAAGTAAGAGCTGGAGGGACGTCCGGACTCGGTGCAGGATAAAGTTTTTTAGATTTTGAGAGGAATAGAGTAATCGGTCTGAAAGAGTGGAATATATAATCTTACTAAGGATAGTATGGGTTAAAGCAGTCAAGAAACTAGGGTAAGATTCTCAAAGTCTCTAGGGGTATATAGAAGGGGGGCGCGAAGGGTGGAGTACGCAGATATTGCGCTTACCGCCCTTGTGGCGATTTTATCCATGCGGGTAGCGGAGATTTAAAGGCCTAAAAGCGTCGGTTCTGATCGACCATGGAAGAGTTCCATACAGACCGACTAAGTTCTGTTTGGCCGAAGACGCAGACCGAGCGCGCGTGTCGCAATATATCACATAACACTTCTCAAATGATACGCGATATTTCTATTACTTAATAAAAGTCATGGTGAACTTACGACTTTGCCTTCGATCAATAAACACAATAGGAATGACCTACGATTATGGTTGATTTTCCGAAGGGCATCCGACTCTGAGTCGAAAAAATTGCGATTCCTGTAAGGAAATCGTGTTTTTACACCATTCAACCGACGTCTGTATTGCCGATCCGCGGTTTTCTTCTTACGCATACGGGGTTATCAGAACTATCCGATAGTTGGATGTGCACCGCTGCCTCCGAATCGAATTATTCGTTATCTAGTTCATTTGGCAGGGTGTGTTAGAGATCTGATGATTGTAAAGCAGGTACAATTGTAGATAGCCTAAACGAAGTTACTACCCCCGCCATGGTCTCGAAGGGACCCACCCATAAAAAAATTTTAATTGATCGTATAAGGCTGAAATTTTTGGTGAGAGGATCAGAGTGTGAATCTTTAGAAAGACTTGGTATTTTGGATTCTGAGGAGTTGCTCTGGCACCGTGGTGGAAGCCAGCTGCGGTGCCGAGTTAAACATTCAGTCGTATAAACAACAATGTTGGTGTCTTTTATATATGTTATTTTAGAGAGTCTGTAGATTTCGAAAATAAATGTTTCAAAAACATAAGAAAAAAATAATAAATAAATAAATAAAATTTCTTATTTCTTTTTAATGTTTTATAATTACAATTTTGATTGTTGTATTACATACCCTAAAAGCAGTACTCAGTATCAAACCACATTCAAAGAATACAGCCCCATATATACCGATAGCACCCACCTGTCCAGTTTGTGATTAATTGATCTATTGTCTATTGATTGGAGTTTCATTTCGTTTAACTAATGAAAAATTCTTTCAAGTGTATTTACATCATAGAAGCGTAAAAAATCTTAGTATCAAAACCAGCATCGTCACAAACATATAAGACGTGGACCTTAATATGCACGCGCTATAGCCCGATGAAGAGGCCAGACCCTCTCACACTTGTCCGTATTGGTGATTATTGATCTATTGATCTTTGATTTCAGTCAAATTTTTTACTAAAATTGTAACGTTTTACATACCTTAAATTCAGTAAATCAGTAAATATCAAACCCCCACCCACCTCACCATTGTACCGCTCCCCTCCTGTTCGTCCTTGATCTATTGATTTATTGATTTACAGGGTTGGAGGGAATTTTTTCACTAAAATTGTCACATTTTTCGACAAGCAACAAATCAGTAAGATCATTACATCAAACCACTTATGCAAACCTCATCCTCTATCCATCTTGAAGCTATTGATCTATTGGATTCAAGTCAATATAGTCGAGATATCTGCATTTTGGATAAATCATTCACATAAATCAAGGTGGATTCTTTTTATACAGCTAATCATATATGTTAACGTAGAAGTTTTCATAATTCAATAAAACTTACTCCAAGCATCATCTAACTATGAAAATATTCAGACAAGAAAACCTGACACGACTTTGGTATTCAGTGATTATAAATATTTTAACCTGTATTGGAGAGTTTAGAGAGTTCACAGCAGCCATTAAACTAAAAAGTAAAGATACAACCATAGGCATACAAATAGTACCTATTCACACTTTGTCAAAGCATGTCTCTAACATAACAAAATCGTTAATCTTACACTGGCACAGTAGCATTTAGCAAAATTTATAAAAAATTGTTTAACTTAATAGTTGCTTGCAGCAATATACTTTACATAAGTACGAGGGTTCCTAGTCAATTAAAGCTAACATACGAACGTAACATGAATAAGAAATAAATGTCAAAGAAAACCTATCAGACTTAACACACGAATAAACCTGTTACATTAACAAGTTGCATCCTA
>JABUQX010082186.1:15000-17500 GCA_015478945.1 Trachelipus rathkii
AGAGAGAGAGAGAGAAGGAGAGAGAGAGAGAGAGAGAGAGAGAGAGAAGAGAGAGAGAGAGGAGAGAGAGAGAGAAGGAGAGAGAGAGAGAGAACGATATATATATATACTATATATATATATTATATATATATATATATATAATATATATACTACTATATATATATATAATCAATATATATATTATATATATTTATATCTATATATATATATTATACTATATATCTATATATATATATATATAAAGTATTATATACTATATATAATTATATTATATACTATATATATAAATATATATATTATATATAGTATTATATGTATATATATATATATATTATATATACTATTATATATATATATATATATATATATATACTATTATAAATATATATATATATATATATTATATATAATATATATATATATATATATAAAATATTATATATATATATAATATATATATATATATATATATATATATATATCTATAATATATATAATATATATATACTATATATATATATATTATATATACTATATATATACATAAATAGATAGAATAGATAGATATATAGATAGATAGATTGATAAGATAGACTGACTAGGATAGGATAGATAGATAGACATTAGATAGATTAGAAGATAGATAGATAGAATAGATCGCTAGATAGATAGAGTAGATAGATTAAGAAGGATCAGATAGATAGAATAGATAGAAAGATAGATAGATAGATAGATACGATAGATAGATAGATATGATAGATACGATAGATAGATAGATAGACTAGCATCGATTGATAGATAGATAGATAGCATGACTAGATAGATAGATAGATAAAGAGAGAGATAAGGAATGAAGTGGGAAAAATTAAGGACGAGAAGTTAACTGAACAAGGTTATAATGAAAAGTATGTGAGAACACTTGCAAATAAATAAGTCGAATGTGAGCAAGATGAAACTGAACAAATATGGAAATAAATGAAGGAAGCCTTTGTTAGTAGTGCAAGAGAAGTATGTGGATGTGCTACAGCAGGAATTAAGAATGTCAATAGTGAGTGGTGGAATGAAGAGGTGATGCAAGCGATTAAAGTAAAAAGATGATTGGTTGAATGTTGAGGTTTCAAAAGAAAGGAGTATAGAAATATATAAGGAGGAAAAAGGAAGACTAATAGTTGCATACGTTGGAGGAGGAAAAAAAAAGAGGTAAATGAACAGTTTAAAAGGAGGATGAGTTGGGACTTACAAGGGGAATAGGAAGATCTTCTGGAAGAAAGTAAGATAGATAGATAGATAGATAGATAGATAGATAGATAGATAGATAGATAGATAGATAGATAGATAGATAGATAGATAGATAGATAGATAGATAGATAGATAGATAGATAGATAGATTGGAATAGATTTAAATAGATAGATAGATAGATTTATAGTTAAATGATAGATAGATAGATAGTTCACGATAGATAGATAGATAGATAGATAGATAGATAGATAGATAGATAGATTGATAGATAGATGGATAGATAGATAGATAGATATACTCTAAGAACTTTAAGTGATAACAGATTAAAATGCTACTTTTACACTAATTTTACGTTAAAGGTTTTAAAAAATCTGATTCTCTCGCTCTGGAAAGTTTTCCGAAAAATCGATTCCTTCAAAACTTTCTGTGCAAATTTTAATATCTTTTAAAATCTACGGTCAATACTTTTCATATTTCAATACGAACATTCAGGAAATATGTTGCACTATAATTCGAGCAACTGTTTCTTGTAATTACGCAAAAGACATGATGTTTAATGCTAATCAACTCTCAGTTTTATTTTTTAACATTTTCGTGCAAAACCATGAATTATATGGATTACTGTTAGAAATATGTTTAATTTTATGAATAAAAATAATGGATAAAAATATATAAACCAGCGAAATCCATCTTAATCCATATATTATGGAGTAAAAAGGAGAAGAAATGAATGAGAAAATAAATGAAAAAAAGGATTTGTTATTTCTTTACCAAGACTTTTTCCTCTATTTGAAGCTCGTTCCGAAGACAATCCCAAACCCCTAAAGGAAATAAAAATGTTTTATTTTATGTTTTTTATTTTTTTTACGACTCTATGTTTTTGTGAAACTGACACCATTGGAGAAGAAAATAGCATTTTATAATATCGGCTTTAAGATCTCTCTCTCTCTCTATCTCTCTCTCTCTCTTTTTTCTTTCTTTCCTTTCTTTCTTTCTCTCTCTCTCTCTCTCTCTCTCTCTCTCTCTCTCTCTCTCTCTCTCTCTCTCTCTCTCTCTCTCTTCTCTCTTCTCTCTCCTCTCTCCGCTCCGTTTTCATCTCCTCTCGCTCCTCTCTCTCCCTCTCTCTCCTCTTCCGCAAGCGCCCCACCTCTCGTCTCTCTCACGTCCTCCTCTCTCCTCTCTCTCTCTCTCCTTCTTAAGAAAATAAATATTAACGCCTAGAATAAGTTTCACGACTTCTCTTTACATTTTTTAAAA
>JABUQX010082186.1:20000-30651 GCA_015478945.1 Trachelipus rathkii
TTTTACTCGGACCTACGGCAAATAAGACAGCTAGCCTACCGCGGACGCAGGGTATTTATTTTTTAAGTAACAAATCAAGCCAAATATAAACTCATTTAAGAGTGAGAAAGAGAATGCTAAGCGCAGAGAGAGTTTAATTCACATCCTCCCTTCTTAGCCAGTAACGAAACTTGATTCTCTTGCTTGTTAGACAAGTTCTCTACCTCTGAGTAATGGAGTGCTCTTACTCTACATATTATTTCATATAATAATTTCCCTTACGTATTAAATGGATTAAAATAATTCCAAATTTCTATTTTTGAAGATATGTTTTATTTGCCATGTTTTTTTCAATATAATTTTTATATGATATATTTTTAAAATAAAAAACCAATTTCCCTTTAGCAAATAAACTTCACGTCTATACAAGTTAGGAATATAAAAAAATCTTTTAAATTTGTTATAAGATCTTTATTGTTTTATTTCCATAAATTACGTTTTTCACTTATGAAAAGAGATTAAATTTGACATTCCATATTACTTTTTCTCTTGTTGAGTTTGTTCTTATTTATGATTTTATTATTGTGTTACTTTGGAGCGAAAAGTAATGAGTTTTCTTGTATATTTAATGATTTTTTTTAACTTTATTATTATTATGTTATTATTATTCTTATTATTATTCTTATTATTATTCTTATTGTTATTATTATTATTATTATTATTATTATTATTATTATTATTATTATCATTATTATTATTAAATATTATAATTATTACTAATTATTCATTTTTATTCTTATTAAATTATTTTTTTTACTTTATTATTATTATGTTATTATTATTATTATTATTATTATTATTATTATTATTATTATTATTATTATTATTATTATTATTATTATTATTATTATTATTATTATTATTATTATTATTATGTCATATTATCTATTATATTATTATTAATTATCTATTATTATAACTACTATTATTATTATTATTATTATTATATTATTATTATTATTAACATTATTATTATTAATTAATATTATTATTATTCATTATTATTATCATTTTATTATTAGTTATTATTAATTATATTTATTATTTAATTATTATTATTATTATTATTATCTATTATTATTATTATTATTATATTATTATTATTATTATTATTATTTTTATTAATTATTAATTATTATTATTATTATTATTATTAATTATTACTTATTATTATTATTATTATATTATTATTATTATTATTATTATTATCTTATTATTATTATTATTTCATATATTATTAATTATTATTCATTATTATTATTATTATCTATTATAATTTCTTTATTTTTAATTATTATTCCTTATTTCTTTTATTATTATAAACCCTATAACTTCCTGTGCGCAAATGATAATGGTAAAAACACTTATGTGTTATCAAACCTTTTCTTATATATATATATATATATATTATATATATATATATATTATATATATATATATATACATATTATATACTATATATCTATATATATATCTAATATTATAATATATATATATATATATATAATATATATATATATAGTATTAATGGATCAGTCTGACCTTTGAAATTGTAAGGAATAGTCCACTATTGTATATCATTAAAGTGCGCTGTAACGAAATCATTCACAATGTCTTATGACCTATCGTTAAATTCACTCCGCTATTTCGCCTTGCATAAAAGTTTTCCTATGGGCTTTATATTAACACATATCCATTTGTTAAGCCTGTGTGAGAATCATATGCGCATTTTTACTTTTTACCTCGTCATTAAGCGTTCCTTCTTCAACTTCTTTCCCTATTTGCTTCACATTTTGCACCATTTTATCGGCTCCATTAATTTCGTTATATTGTCGTTCATTTGGTTATACCCAGCATGCATATTTTGTTCCATTTTATCTGGCACTGTCTTCATCATGGATATTGATTTATTATTTCCACTGAAGACTTGATTAACGTAAATCCCTTAGCTTTCAGAATGTGTTAGATGTCTTAATTATTCTTCACAACCCATATTGCCTGGGATATAGCACCAGCTCTTACAAAAATTTCCTTGTAAGTACTCTTTTTGATTCCGTTGATGAGGCCCTCTGGGAATCTTTTGCCCCGAAGTTGTAACTATTTTTATCACAATACGAAATACTCTTCTCAGCAGCTTGTGCCAATGATTATCATGTAAGCAAAAAATGGTGTGGCGGAGGAGATAAGTAGGTTTGAATCTTTCGATTTTTATCCACTTACTTAAATTATTATTCGATATACGTACCCAATACTTCTAACTGCAGCAAAATGTAAATTGTCAGAAACCTCAGCATTACTGATCACGAACACGCTTTTCTTTTTGAATCGCTCATAATTGGAGATCGCAGTTAAAGAAGATGTCCTTTTTATAGAAGGTCAGATTTGTTATGTTACTTTAACCCATAAGGAATTTAGACATGATTTTGAGGTTTTTATGAGTAACTGGATTGTTCACTCGCTCTGCTTACTTTCCACGCTTCGATTTAAAAGAACCAATTAAAAATAGTTTTGTACTATAATTCAAAGTAGATATCCTGAAGTCTTAGTTTCGTAGAATATGAGTCTCTGAATATATTCAGTGAAAAGATCTTTTATTTGGGTAAACGAGCATATCTCAAGCATATACGTCCTTCATCTTTCTTTGTCTGGGAGTAAGTCTAAATTGCTCTTCGTAACCAAAATCAGCGCATGTTCCGAATATGGCACCCGGTTTTAAATTAAATCTGCTAGGTAAATTTAGAATAAATAGATCCCGATGTGGTAATACACAAATATCAGCAATGTCAAAATATAAAAAAAAAAATCCTTCTAAATTCATAGCAATGCTTGATAATTCATCACCTACGAGTTTTACAGACACTCCTGCAGGAAACATGTAAGGTTTTCCATGGACAGAAAAATGTATAATTGAGATAATATGTACACTTTTTTGTTTTACCTTTCTTTGAGAGACAATAGTTAAATAAATGTTCACTTCATCTACCATAAAATGTGAAATAAGTATCGCAGGCTCAAATGATTTGTTAATAAAACTAATTCATTAGAAATAATAATATTAAATATAAAGGAAAAATTGCAAAAATAACTGTGCTCCCAAATGCCATATTAAATTTCCTCCTTACTTGTTGAATATTATCTTAAACTTGTCAGTCTATCGTACAGTTTTGTGAGTAACGTTTAATATAATTTGACATAAAGTTCCTTTAGAACATCGCAATATATATATATATATATATATATATATATATATATAATATATATATATATAGAATATATATAATATATATATATATATATATATATATATGTATATATATATTATATCGTATAATATACTATCAAATATATATATTATATATATATTATGACAGATATCCTGGATAAGGAATCGTGATAATCACGGCCTGAAGGCGGGTCTTCTGACGTAAAGCAACGACGACCGATTCAATGTTGTGAGAAACGACGAGGCCGATGACTGGGCTCTTCAGATCAAGTTCATTCAGACCAGAGATCAAAGAACGTACGAATGTCAGGTTTGTCTTTCCTTCTTTTTGTAGTGAACATTTTTAATTCTTTATTTCTTGTCTTTGTTTTAGGATTTATTTCTTGTGCATCCTTGACTTTCTTTATGTCTTTGGACTTATTTAATTGTCTTATATATTTGTATGAAATGAATCTGTAAGCTTGTTTTTATTTTAAAGATTTATTGTTTGTCCTCGCCCTCATTTTTTATTCCAATTTGTCTATTTTTTAAGCTTATATGACTTGTCTTTGATTTGGAGCTTATTATAATTTTTTTCAATTGTCTTACTTTAACTTGACTATTCTTTAGTTTAAATGACTTGTCTTTGCTTCTTAATTTATAAAATTTTGACCTTCTTTGCAGCCTTATTTTGACGTGACTTATTTGAATAATTTATGCTTCCGTTCCATATTAATTGTTCACTTCCTTAGACTCACAGCACCTTGATTTAATATTTTTTAAGCTCTATTACTTGTTTGATTTTGACTTCATGTATCTATCTGTAGCTTATTTTGGTGTGACGGTTCAAACTTATGTTATGTCTTTGTTTTTCTTCTTTTCCTGATCGTTCTTTTGTATTCAAACCATTTCTTGCCTATCTTTGTTTTTAGGCCTAATATTATAATTTGGTTCTCTCGCTTATTTTATATTATTTTATTTATAGCTTATTTCAATGTAATATTAATATGAACATGTATGCCTTTCATTGGTAATTGTTGTTTTTTTTTTGTTTTTTTTCAATTTGTGTACCATGCGATTAAATGCTGTCTGATACTACTACTACTACTACTAACTACTACTACTACTACTACTAATACTACTACTACTACTACTACTACTACTACTACTACTACTACTACTACTACTACTACTACAACAACAATGGCTACTAATATTGCTATTGCTACTACTACTAATACAATAATAATAATAATATTATTATTATTATTAATAATAATAATAGATAATAAATAAGAATATTATTAATAATAATAATAATAATAAATAATAATAATAATAATAATAATAAAATAGATATAATAATAATAGAAACCAGTAAATGAGAATTAGAATCAAAATTTAAAATTAAAAATATAATAATAATAATAATAATAATAATAATAATAATAATAATAATAATAATAATAATAATAATAATAATAATAATAATAATAATAATAATAATAATAATAATAATAATAATAATAATAATAATAATAATTAATAATAATAATAATCATGTATTATAATAATAATAATAATAATAATAATAATATAATAATGAAAATAATAATAATATAATAATAATATAATAATAATAATAATAATAATAAAATAATAATAATAATAATAATAATGTAATTGGAAAACCATGTTTTATTTTAATCTTTATTGTTAAAATTCAAAGGCAATTAGCTGATATTCATTTTAATGAAACCTATTCTTTTTTTTTCTAAATACTTATTTAAATGTAATGAACACTGATGCGTTGCTAAGCGATTGCGCCGAAAACGTATGGTTCATTTTGACCCCTAATTTTTCATGATAATGCATATAATGCACATAATGCATGCATGCATGCATGCATGCATGCCTGAATGTTAAATGGCTACCCAGTATGGTTGATGTGAAAAAATCTGTTTTACAAAGTTTAAATAATTAAAAACAATTATATTTGTTTTTATTTCTTCATATTTTGTAGTTTTTAAAACCACACAAATAAACAAACGAAAATGGCAGACATTCCCTTTTCAAAATTAGATGAAAATATAATATTTATTGCTGCAATATTTAAACGTAGAAATCTGAAATGTAGTGAATATAAAAACTTTCAAGCATTACGAAATAGTATTTGAGAAAATGCAAGATATCATTGTTCAATTTATATACAAAGAGAACTCCTAATTTAATTAAACGTTACTTCACAATATATAGTTAAAATTTCACAAGATTTTAATGGTGCATACCATAGTCTCCTCACCCCTTAGTATGAATAGTGGCAATAAACCTACTATTATGTTATTATGAAGGGGAAACCTGCAAGAAACTGCCTCTGGACACGAAGAATGGCTCTGAGTCAGATAATGGCAATATTGCTATTATTTTCTTCTATAAAATAAAGGAGAGTTTGATTTATAAGGACAAAAATAAAAGAGGGAATTACTGAGTATAAAAAAAGGAGATAAAGAAAAAGAAGAAGAAGAAGAAGAAGAAGAAGAAGAAGAAGAAGAAGAAGAAGAAGAAGAAGAAGAAGAAGAAGAAGAAGAAGAAGAAGAAGAAGAAGAAGAAGAAGAAGAAGAAGAAGAAGTATAGTCGAGTTATCAAGATAGACGACAATAAGAAGTGCATCCCAAGATGAAGAAGAAGAAGAAGAAGAAGAAGAAGAAGAAGAAGAAGAAGAAGAAGAAGAAGAAGAAGAAGAAGAAGAAGAAGAAGTCTGGGATGAATAATTTGTATTACTTTCAGTGTTTCTTGTTGAGTCTCAAATTTCAAATTAAACTCTCATAAACTCATGGAATATTAAACAATCATTATTACCATATATATATATATATATATATATATATATATATATTATATTGGTATATATATTTTATATATTTATAATATATATATATAGTATATATATATGATATATATATTATTATAATATAAATATATAATTTTTACACCTTACATTTAAATAGAAGTATATATAATTATAATATATCTATCTAAAATATAAATTACGTTCATAAATATATTAATATATATATCTATATCACAATATATATTATATATATATATATATATAATATATATATACTTGTATTGTATGTGGTTTATTGGCTTTATATTTTACAATTAATGAATATGCTAGTGGAAGGGTCAAAATTTGTTGGATAATTAATTACTCTTAGTTTCAAAGAATATTATTCATGTTGGAAAACCATTGACTGTGCGTTGGAAAGTGTTGGCATAATTTGACTATAAGTTGTATCATATTTTAATGTAAGTTAAGATAAGAATATTCATTGCTTAATGGAAAAAAAGATGGTGAAAAGGATGAAGATTGAAAGAATGGAAAAGTTATTAGCAGAGAGAGGTGGAGAGAGAGAGAAAGAGGAGAGAGAAAGAGAAGAGAGGTGGTGAGAGAGAGAAGAGAGAAGAATGAGAGAGAGCAGAGAGAGAGAGAAGAAGGAGAGAGAGAGAGAGGAGAGAGAGGGAGAGAGAAAGAGACAAATTACAACAAATTAAAAAATTTTATACGATAATTTTATACATAATTATGCTTTCACATACGAGAATGGGGTTTAGCGGGGGAAGAGGAGCTTGTCCCCTTTGCGGGAGGAAGTTAAGGTGAACAGTAGATGGGATATTTTAGCCCCTCTGTGTGGAGGAAAAGCAGAATTTTATCACTATAGTGTATGTCTCAGGAACTGTGTAGTTCCTGAGGTGAAGAGACCAATATGTAGAAAAATTATTATTATTATTATTATTATTATTATTATTAATTATTATTATTATTATTATATATTTACGTATGTTTTTTATTTGAATTTTTTATTTTTTTATGATAGTGATGTTCAGTTTTGTTCCAAGTGAATTTATTTTCTTGATGTGACGAATTAAGATGAATATATTATTTTGAATATTATATTTATTGATTATTATTATTAATTGATTGAACAATATTATGTATTATTATATTGATCTATTAATTATTATTTTATTATTATTATTATTATTATTATTATTATTATTATTATTATTATTATTATTATTATTATTATTATTATTATTATTATTATTATTATTATTATTTAATATTATATTATTATATATTTATTATTCATTATAAATATATTATTGAATATTATTTTATTATTATTATTATTATTATTATTATTAAATTATCATATTAAATTATTATTAATTATTATTATTATTATTATTATATTATATTATTATTATTATTACTATTATTATTATTGTATATTACTTATTAGTATTATTATTATTTTATTATTATTATTCAGTTTTTTTTTATTTTATTAGTTATTTTATTATTATTATTTATTATTAATTTTATATTAATTATTGATTATTATTTGATTATTATTATTATTATTATTATTATTATTATATTATTATTATTATTATTTTATTATTATTATTGATTATTATTATTGATTATTTTGATAGTTATATTATTATATTATTATATATTATTATTATTTATTATTATTTATTATTTATTATTCGATTATTATTATTTATATTATTCATTATTATTATTATTTGATTTTATTATTATTATTATTATTAATTATTATATTATTATTGTAATTATTATTAATTATTATTATTATTATTAATTAGTATTGAATTATATCATTATTATATTATTATTCTTATTATTATTATTATTATTATTATTTATTATTATTATTATTATTATTATTATTATTATTATTATTATTATTAATTATTATTGTTATTATTATTGATTATCACCTTCGCTCACCATCTGCTTGCTAGGTAGAATTGTCAGATGTTGCTTCCTGGCGACCAGAATCCGCTGGCCAGTACTAGCGCCGTCCTTTCAATAGTGGCTGAATCTTTTTTTCACATTCTCTTCTGCATTCGTTTTTTCCCCGCGACCTGGGGGCATATTGGCCATATTCCATAGCGATGCCTCCATCTCTTTCTTTGGTTTTCTCCGACTGGTCTCTAGCGGAGCGATGCGCTCCCGATGAGGGTCCTCCAGGCAATTAAGTAATCTTCGGGGGGTATCTCGCATTCCTTCCTTCTTCTCACATGTCCGATCACCATCTAGCTGGTTTCTTCCTCAATGCTTCAAAATTATTTGGATGCGACGGACTCCGAGCTCTTCTCCAGCTGTTATTGTCTCGGACTAGCTAACTCTGTCCGCCTCAGAGTTACGTCGTTACCTTTTATTCGAATCTCACACTCCGGCATGGTTGCCGCCGCTCTAATTTACTGCTCTGTTCGTGTTAGTGCCTAACATATTTGATCCGGACCAGTTTATATAATATTGGTCGTTTAGATGATTGTATATATTGTCCACGTTTTACGTCATAGCTGTGGCGGCCCTCCTCTTTCTCCTTGAGTTTGCGTAATCACGGGTACAATCATTCCCGGATTTCTTTGAGTATTTCGTTATTTTTTCCCTCAGTTCTGTTTTCATATAGGCTACTTATATATTATTATATATATATATATATATATATAATATGATAATATATATAATATATATATAATCTATATAATATATATAGTATATATAATATATATACTTAGTGATTGTATATTACGTATTATATAGTATCTGATTACTCAATAGTATAGTATATATATAATGATATGAGTATCATATTAGTTTTATATTATAATGATATTAAGCTAATAGTATATATAGTTATGATCTATATAATAATATATATATTATATATTACTATATATATATATATCTATATTATCTGCTTTCTTCTTTCTTTTCTTTTTTTCTATGGGCTGTATTATTTTGATCCAACCTTTTCCTATCTTTTCTTCACCTTTTGAATTCTATCTCAATTTTCTTTTCACCTTTTTCTGTGGTCTTTCGTGTCTTTTCCTTTCTGTAATTTTTTTTTCTCAGTTTGTCATTCCTCTCAGTGTTGTGTTCAGTTAATTCGTCACTGCATGTTTCATGATGTCCTCTGCATCTGTTCAAGGTGAGCATGACCTTGTAAAATGCTAAAGAGTAGATTCCATGAACACGGTGTTATAAAAATACTACTAATATGCACATGAGGGAGAACTGTGAAAAAAAAAAAAAAAAAAAAAAAAAAGAAAAAAAAAAAAAAAAAAGGAGAAACATGGAAGAAAAAGGGATTGTTTGTAAGTGCGATGCTCAATGTGTCGGCGTGGGGACTAGCAAAATTATTAATGTATGGATTATCATTACAGTTGCCATCTAAAGAACAGGGACGTTCATTTTCTGTTGCTATCTTTGGTGGCATAGATCAGTGCGAAGATCGACTCGAAAGATAAAAAAGTCGAGCGAAAGAAGGCATAATACTAAAAGACAATCTCTAATAATCTACAAGAGAGTATTCCTGATTTAATACAAGATAATTAATTAATATATCGCATAAAAATTACTGTTTTTACATTTCTCAGACTAAAGTCTGGCAAATAATTAATATGGAAAATTACAGCAATTAGCGTAGCAAATTACAGCAATTAATATAGCAAATAAAAATCAATGATAAGTTTTCTAACTCTATTTTTAAACTCGTGAATGAAAATGCTGTAAACAAGCTTTGAATTTAGTAGATTATTTTTTATTTTATGCAGTGTATTTGTTGAAAAGAAGTAATGCAATTTGTTAACGATCTGATTAGTGATGAGGTCAACAAAATTACCAGAGCAACGAGTATGTATTTTCTTGTTCTTACAATACATAAAAGAGAAAGATCTTCAGATAAAAAATATTATATATGTCGGTTAGTAATTATGCATTTGACTACAGCCACATATACATAAATGCATATACACCTTTGAATATTACACAGAGGTTGTGCAAAAAAAAAAAATACATTACGAACACCAAGCAAACTTTGAGTCAAATTTTATTCAAAAAATTAATAGTAATAATTAAAAATTATGATAATAAAATAATAATAATAATAATAATAATAATAATAATAATAATAATAATAATAATAATAATAATAATAATAATAATAATAATAATAATAATAATATTGATCACAGAGAAGTAATAATATATAATAATATAATAATAATAAATGGATATAATATAATAAATAAGTAATAAGGATTTATAATAATAATGAATAATGAATAGGATAATAATAATAATAATTAAACCTTTTTTTTCCTGTTATTAGATTAAGGCGGACATCTGTTACAGAAATCGACATACGAAAAAAGTTTCATGAAAAGTTGGACAGAATCAAAAAGTTTTCCTTTACAAACTTTAAAAAATTTTAAAGAAATTAAAGAAATACAAGATACTTTTTGCTTTTGGTGGAAATTGTTTCATTTTCTCTGAGAATGAATCTCTGTCTCTCTCTCTTC
>JABUQX010082187.1:0-7500 GCA_015478945.1 Trachelipus rathkii
ATATAGTGTGTGTAGAGAGGAGTTGCCTATTGTGTGTCAGATGTGTCGTTTATTGTGGGGCCTAGAAATGTCCAAAGAAGTGTTCTTCGCACTCCACACGCACGGCTGCGGTTCACGGAACAGATGGCGATCAGCCTTATTGCCCTGGTACATCACATGGGGTCCTTGATGGCCCCCTGTGGGGCATCTCTTCACATCAGAATTAACTCGTGATGTGGTGACCAGTTGCGTAAGTGGTTACGTTGACGAATTCCCAAACCAGTTTTAGAGTTATTACATTGCATGGAGCTTCAGAGCCCTGATAGCCGCCTAACTGATCAGTTTGCCGGACAGCGATCTTTGTCCCTCGCATCCCTTTTTCTATGTTTATTCTGGCCTAAGCCATTATGGCGTAAATCTCTTCCTGAAAGATAAATGGGTATAAGAGCCCTCAGCTATACTGCGCTGCAATTGTGGTCCGACCAGTTCCCGCACCATCCCACCATCTATGCTACTGATCCATCAGTGTACCTAACATAATGGGTCCTGATTCAAGTTGTAGGACTCCATTACCGCAAGTTGAAGTTCGAGTTTTAAGAAGCGATTTACTCTTCTTCCAAAAGCTTTTGTTGTTTTGGCATGAAGTCCGAAACTACTAATGCCATTTGTATCTCTGGTAGCTCTTCCAAAATTCGACAGGTGGTCCGAGTCCAGTTTCTGGGGTTTAATTTGACCAACGAAATGGCCATCTGGTTTGCAACGATGACATGGACCTCCTTCTGAGTGCAAATGCAGAGGAAGGAGCCTATCAGTGCCTCCATGGCTGCAGTAGGGCATGTATGCATTGCCCCTGTGATCGTTAGGCATGCAAACCTTTGCAATCTTTGCAGTTTATTTTGTGCAGTCCTTTGTTCAACCTTCGGCCACCAAACAAGTGAGGCATAGGTGATTTTAGGTCTGACTACAGTTATGTATAACCAATTGGTCATTTTAGGTTTCAGTCCCCATGTTTTGCCAAGCAATTTTCCGGCATGTCCATAGGGCCATCGTACCTTTATCCACTACCCTTTTAAGATGTGGATTCCACGTTAGTTTTTGATCTAGGATTACTCCCAGATATTTGACTTCAGTGGAAGGGTTAATAGTGACATCACCAATCTTGGGAGCCGTGTATCTTAGCTTCCTCTTCCTGGTGAAGGGCACTATTACTGTTTTGCTTGGATTGATGTTTAGTTCCCTTCCAAAGTACAATTGTAGGAATATGATTGAGGCATGTTGCAATGAGTTCCTAAGAAACTCTATTGTTTGCCTCTAATAATAAGTTACATGTTTTCATTCCGCGTTATCCTTGCACTCTGGAATCCGTGATGTCACTCTGAGTTTTGGTGAGGAAGACTGTCAACCACATTGTCCATAAAAGGGTGAAAGTACCCCTCCTTGGGGGCATTCCCCTCCCAGATGTCACAGTGATCATCTCCCCTCCCAGTTCAGCCGTAATACGTCTTGTCCCCAGCATTGCTTTTATCCAATCAATCGTTGAGGGTCCGACGCCATTGGAGGTGGCGGCATCCTCCATGGTCATATGCATGGTGCTATCAAAAGCACCCTGCACATCCAGGAAAGCACAAACCGCCGCCTTCCTGTGATCTAGCGCTCCTTCTATCTGGATAACCAAGCTTCTATGCTGCCAACTGTTGATCTATCCGGACTGGTAGGCTCCCCAGTTGATTAAGGATGATTTTTCTTTTCGTATCGAATTTTCCACCCCTTAATGTGGTAGTCTAGCACGCTTTTCCATTGTTTCAAAGATAAAAGGAATGATTAAGAGCGAGTAAGGTCGAATTGGATCAGGGTCAGACGTGGACGTCTCCTCCTCGTCTGCGAGGATTAGGAAGAGGAATACTGCCACCTACTGTCCTCCAAAGGAAATGAGGGCCGAGGAATGTATTGCCAGGGCATAGCTGTTGCCCATAAATACCCTCACCAGCACGGAAGCAGACCTCATTCCCTGTTGAGCAAGGCTGGGAATATGCCATCCCTAACAGGGAATTTTGGTATAGTGGGCCGAAGGAATTATTGACACATTCTACCCTATCAGGGGAGAAGACTCTTCCAGACAGACTTTCCGTCCATCTATTAGGTCTCCCACCATCCCATATATCTACTTCCTCCCCGTCATCAACTATTACGTTGTGCGGAAAGTGAGTGTTTATAAGTTCCACTAAGGTTTCCCTGTTGGTACAAGTTGTAGAACTGCCTGTTTTTCTTAAGAGAAGCCTCGGTCCCATTAGATGTGGTTGCGGTGGGTTGAGAGCACTGTGAGTGTCGGGATTCGCGCAGTTTCAGATTGGCTCTCAATGCTTTCACATAGAGTCTTCCATGATCTTCTTTTGGATTTCCTAAGTTCCCTGTTATAAGCGGTTAGGGCAGTTTTGTATGCTTCCCAATTTTTATCCCGCTTAGCTTTATTGAAAAGTTTCCTGGTTTTAGATCTTAGAGTGGTTAGCTCTTGATTCCACCAGGGGACGCTTCTAGTTATCTCTTTTTCTCAGAGGACAACTATTTTCATATGAATCTTGTATAATTGATTGCAGTTGGGTAGTGGATACATCTAGTTCCTGCACATCAAACACAGTTCCCCCATATCCTCTACGCGCTGTTTAAGGAGCTCTTTATACAAGTTCCAGTTTGTTAGCTTAGGTATTCTCCGCTCCTCCTCTACTTTCTCCAAAGCTATGATTCCGAACCTGATGTGCCTATGGTCCGAATGAGATACTTCATCAGACACATACCAGTTCGAGATCTGTATACCATAAGTGGCATTTATTAAGGTTAGGTCTAAGACCTTCTTGCTGTTTTGATATGTGATGATGTGGGCTTACTGTTCCCTCGATTTACTGGGCACATCAAATAGCTAGTATTGAGTTAAAGAATTCTAGGGAATATTTTGGCACTCTAGCTCGGTGCTTGCGTGTGGTGGTTGATGTTCCTTGTTGGTGGCGGCTCTGGTTTGTGCCCAGGTGTGTGGATGGGTTCATTTTGCATCGCATCCAAAAATGCAGCCCCTGCAGGTCCGCTGACTAGTATTGAGGGTCAAGGGGTTTGTGGGTGGTCTCTTTTGGTTAGTGTAGTTTTTGTGCGCTTTGTTCTGCGGGTCGTCATTGTTGTTGATGTGTCTGTGGCTGCGCTGGTGTGTGTGTGTGCTGAATGGGATATGATTGTTGTCTTGATTGGTCGCAGATTTAGTCGTTTGGTAGCGTGTTGTGGTGTGTTGTGTTGGTTTTGTGGTTGGGTGTGTTTGGCTTGCCGATTACGTCCTCCGCTGCGTGGGTTGGCACCTTTCTAACTAAGGCTGCTATTAGGGTACCCTTGTGGTGAACTCTGGAATGGACAGGGCATTGACCCCACCACCGATGACCACCGCCGCACGGGGCGCGCCATGGTCCCGACAGTAGAGCAAAACTTACCCATTGCCAGCTGAGGGTATTGGCCTTTTGACTGTTCCTTCTGCTCACCTTCATGGCTCCTAATTGAGGGGTATTTTGCAGCGCTCTCGCATACAAAAGGCCGACGAGTAGGAGCAGTTGCTGCTTTGTGCGTGGTGCAAGTTAATTTGAAGGCAGCTCAAATTGTTTTTATTACCATTATGCAGATTTGGATTTGGGGTTCTGACTTGAACCCCTTGCCAATAGTTGCCTGATTTTGTTTGGGCCTTCTTTCCTCACTTTTCTGCAGTTGAATTTTTGGTCTTCTTGGCTGTGAACCGAGATGGAATGTTACCGTTTTTCCTTAAGAGCCAAGGTTCCTTCTCTTTTCTTAGGAGTGGATTCCTCAGGTGAGTGCCGGTTTTCGCCCTATGAGGTGGGACTCTTACTCCGCTCTCCCCTCGGTTTCCCGCTTCCTCTTCCCTGAGTCCAACAGTACCCTTAAATTTATAGCTGAGCAGATCGGTTTGTGGGCGCTTAGCTTGGTTTCAAGAGTGTCTGTCAAGAGATAGGAGGCGAGGTTGCACAGAATCGGCCTCCTCTCTCTCCTGTTCAGGAGCTCCTCCTACTCGTGGCATGTTCCAAGGCCAAGTTCTGTGCCTTTACAAAGGTTAGGATCTTATCGTTCCCATCCCTTGCACTATTCTGGAAGAGACCAGTCAGTACTATGGGTCGGGGGATTTCATCCCCCTCCACTGTCCTTAGATCTGCCCCTCCCAAGGTTTCATGTCCAACAACGAGTTTCAGCCACTCTGCTGTGGCCTCATCATCGCAGTTGAACTGCACCCACCCTGGTTTGAGGATAGAGCCGTGAAACTTTGGCTGTGTGGTGCCGCCAACTAGTTCCACGATCCTGCCCAGGATTCCTTCTTGTATGGCCTTAAGTTGTTCCATTGTCAAGATTTCCTGTGGATAGTCTTTAGAGACTATTCCTCCTCTAGATTGATTGAAAGATAAGACTTTGAAGGTACATGGGCGCTTTGGCGCTTCCATCACTGCCTCCAGTACTAGGTTTCTTGGCAGCCCTCCCCTTGGCGAGATCACTAAAGGAGCGGGCTCTGTTACATATCCCGACAGGCGGGGGCCAAATTTAGGGCCATGGAAGAGCCAGTATTGCGAGCGCCTCGCGAAGGATCGTTGCCCGTTGCTAGAGCACCAGTCCACTCTACTCCTTTGCTTTCTGGCACGCTCTGAATAGGCGAGGAATTGTTAGGTCCTGAGCTGTTTGAAACCTCCTCGATAATTAGATAGCTGGTAGATCCCCCAATAGGGTGCAGCAGTCAAGTTTGGATTCCTCCCCACCCATCGCTGACAGACTGTAAGCCCCTTTTCAGTTGAGGTTTCGGGGAATCCAAAGTAACGCCTTACTGTATGTAAACCGGCGCAGTCTAGACGTGTGCACGATAAAAATAGTTTTTTTCGGTATCCAAAACCACAAGCCAGCCATGCTGAAGGAATTATACGGTCACTCCGCAGCAGAGCCTCATATACTGCGGGAAGGCTAAAAATTGAAAAACAGGAGTCGCATGGTATTCCTGGATCGCTATACTTTGAGACGCGGAACTCCCTCCGGCCATGCATGCCCGTCGGGCCTATGCTGCTCTCACGTGGATTTGGGGGCGGCGACTTAGTTTTCCCCCCAGCGACCTCCGCTACTAAGGCAGCAGACTGTCTCTGGGAGGAAGTAAGCCCCTCCGCCACTACGAGGCGCACCGCCATTGGAGGTGGGAAAACCCGCTCCCCCTTACCTAAGAAAAAATAAATATTACGTCTAAATTCAAAGCGATTTTTTTCACACATAAAAGCAGTAAAACTATTTTTTTTACTAGGAAGCACCATAACAAAACTATATTATATAAACTATTTTATGCAAAAATGTTAATCAATGTCCATTATGTAGAAATACTGTAAAAAAGAAGAATAGAGTATGGATGTCTGTTTGTGTGGCGATTTAATTAAAGATAAAGTCAAAAATTTTGAGTTTCGTGTTATTGAAGATATTCGAAGGCTAGTTCATATAAATTTTTAAATTTCATTTTCACTTCCTCATTTCGACATACAGTAAACTTTTCTCCACTATCCTTGGTACAAACTCCAGTTTCATTCCCTCTACGTCCAAACTTAATAGTAATTGTAGGGCATGGAAACCATGACCCGGCCTACAAATAATGCTCAATTGGATCGATTATCCCGCTCGAGAAATCTATGCTAATTATTTCTTTGTTAATGTTGTGTTCGCCTGGCCTTCCATTTGTTGATCAGAATTATCGACCTGCATTACCTAGAAGACATCTTCCGCCCCATGACCCCCTTACTCCTCGATCCATAAACTTATTATTTGTCTCCAACTTCCATTTTTAAGCTCTAAAACTATACAGATCTTACAAAATCTCTTAGGGTAATCCTTAATTCAACCTACCCACGAATAGAATCAGACTTATTTATCTCCAAATCCCTTCTGCCGGCTCGTTTATCACCTTAAGGAACGTATTCTCAAATTGGTTTGATCCCTCATGTCTACTACATAGGGAAACATCCCTTCACTTATTGATCAGAATCTCGAAACAAAGAGTGTCTGATTCAGTAACAGGTTTCCCATATCTTCAACCCGAGAAGCTCTTCTATCCGGGAGATGCATATTTTCCAGCATGACCACCCCATGTCTTGAATGACGGGATTAGGAACTTGTTCTCAGAGATTGAAACCCTCTTGAAATCCATAAAGAGAGGACCGTATCGATATATGATCTTTGGTTTCAGTAATGCAGATCTTTGTCCAGGTCCCATAATAATCAATTTACAGGAGTTTGTTACTTCTAATTTCACTAAAATCTTGCAAGGTATGTATATTTAGTGTCTGCTGTTATTATATTATATTAGTATATATTTATAATATTATATTTATATTATATATAATATATAGTATTAGTAGTTATAAGTATAGATATTAGGTGTAATATATTATTAGGATTATATATATAGTATATATATATATTATAGTATATATTATATAATGATTTAGTTGTAGGTCAAGCGTTTAGTATTATGCCGTCATATGTATGCTTAAATAAACGTATAATGCTGACCATTGTTGGTATAATCGAGTACTATTTTGGTGGGATATGTTCTGTCCATTGTATTTTGGATACTGGGGGTGTGGAAGGAAGAATGTATAAATAATAATGACGAATAAATAAAAAAATAAAATATATAATAGAATGATAGATTTATTAATGTATTAATGTATATATATATATTATAGTATAGTATATATTATATTATGTATATATATACTAGTATATAACTATATAGTATAGTATATCAATAAACTACAAGTATGCTGACTTGCGAAATAGGAAGTAGGCATTTTTTTGGGATTATCCTAAGGTAAAGAGGGTCACAGTATGGTAAAAATGTAAAAAATAAATAAAAAAATAAATATTTATGTTAAGTAATGTATAAGTAAAGTATGAATTAAAAAGGCCTATTTAGGATGTACCTTTAATTGTGTTCTCGTTTAAATTAAATAGTTGTCTCGGTTAAAAGTTAAATAGACTTCTGATGTTATTTTTGCGTGGTCTTTTTTTTCACTAAAGTGATAGCCTTCAGGGTAACTGCTTCGCTCTTCCGATGGCAAGTGAGTTCGGTGGGTGTCCCCCTCCCTTCCGTGCCTCCCGGGGAAACACGTTGGGTAGGAACCTAAGTTCCCCCTCCTCCGGGAGGGCTGCCGGAATCCTTCCCGCTCTTTGGTATTTGTTTGGGTTGTCGTCGGGGTCCTCCGACTCCCCCCCACGGTAGTGATTGAAATACGTTCCCCGATTCCGCTGTGTCCTCTCGTCGTTGGCTTGAAGTCTCCTCTAATGTTGCCGTAGTAAAATGCAGTTTTTCTCAATGTGAAGTTTTGTACCATGGATTCCAAAAATTGTTTCCCCTTGTTCGCTGTGAGCTATTGGTAGTTTTTGAGATATAGTATATATGTATATTTAATATATATTTAATATATATAATATTTTTTATTTATATGATATTTATATATA
>JABUQX010082187.1:17500-20000 GCA_015478945.1 Trachelipus rathkii
TTTTTTTTCTTTTTTTTTTTTTTACCTTCCTGGAAGAAGCTTCCTTAAAAAGACTTTGAACAGTATATAATATTTGAAGACGAAACGGGACGGTTTTTATTTCTACCTCGTTTTCAAATTTTTCAAATATAAAACATAGGAAATACAAACATTCTCTCTCTCTCTCTCTCTCTCTCTCTCTCTCGTCTCGTCATCCTCTCTCTCTCTCTCTCTCCTTCCATCTCTCTTCTCCTCCCTCTTCTCTTCGCTCTCTCTCTCTCTCCTCCTCTCCACTCTCTCTCCCTCTCTCTCTCCCATATATATATAATTTATATATATATTATATATATATATATATATATATGTATATATTTATTATATATATATAAATATATATATATTTAATAATAATATATATATATATATAATAATATATATATTATATATATATATTCAGAGGTCACTCCCTGCACTCGTGCTATCTCGTGCTCAGACGAGTTTAACATTAAAAGAAACGAACTATTTTTTGCAAAATTCGTGATGTACTTTAAAATTCTCTTATTTTTATGCTAAAAGTGGTCAAATAAATGAAATTATTATGCAAAATTAAAACGAAAAGGTATAACCCGTATTAAATAACGCTTTTAACACCATTAAAAATGGCGGCAAGTCAATGCCCTATCGGATGGCGGAGACGGCATCTGTGAATTTAGATTGATTTTAAATGTTAAAGTTAATCCTGGAATCGAACTACAGAAAACGTTAGAAAAAGAAAACGGTTTAGAAGGAGAGACTTATATATATATATTATATATAATATACTATCTAGTATACTATACGGATAACGATATATATATATATATAATATATTATATAATATATATAAATAATAATATTAAAATAATATAATATATATCATATAGTATAATACTAGGCAACTCCCACCCCATCGTTCAACTATTTCTCTGTCCTCAATACTAATACTGATTCCCCTAGTGACTGTGCAATGCACCGCACCAGTGCAACACACTGTTCCGAAAAAAACGAAGCCGCTCCTGTTCCTCTAACTATGCGGCCCTATAGCCTCACTGATTCTATCTAAGATTCTTGAAACCTACTCAACTCCAAATTCTTAGATCATTGAGTCTCATCAACTTCTAATCTTCCCTGATCGCCAGTATGGCTTTTCGGCGCTCGAGGTCTACTGGCGAAATATACTTTCCTATCTAACTTATTAGTTTTCCGTCCTCAGGAACTACGGGGAGACTTGGTGGTGGTCGCTAGACATAATCCAAGGCATTTGAGCCGGGCATGGCAGGCGTCATCTGTTTTCCCAATGCTCCCCTCCTTGGGTTTCCCTCCTTCTCTTGCTTACTTATTTCTAGTTTTCTTTCAAATCGCTCAATATCGGCTGTTGTTGATGGGGGCGACTTCTTCTTTTTCTTCAATAGGGTGTTCCTCAGGGTTCTGTTTATCTCCTACTTTATTTCCTACCTTTTCATTAATGATCTTCTCAGCTGCACATCTAACTCATATCCACTCAGATGCCGATGACTCGACCCTTCATGTCTTCAACTCATGTCAATTCTGCTCCCTCTTTTACTTCTAGAATTGCCTCTCGTCTATAGCTTTCCGATTCTATTCTCGCTGAACCTGGATAGAATTTCCGGGTGGGGTCGTCTCAACTTGTGAAAATTCAATTCTTTAAAAACCTTCTACAATCTCCCTCTCTAAGACACCTTCTAGCTTTCCTCTCTCTCGACGGTTCTCTCGTCTGCTCCTGTTGACATGATAACATCCTTGGCCTTAACATGAAAAAAAAAATGTCTTGGAAAACCTCACATCAAAACGGTTGCCAGGGCGGCCTAAAACTGGGAGTTTTGTTTAGGCTGCGAGACTTTTTTCCCTTTCTCAGTTCTCCAGCTATACAAGGGCCTCAATTCGCCCTGTATGGAGTAACTGTCTCATATCTGGGTGGGCTCAGGTTCACCGGGCTTTTGATAGGGTCCGAGTCTCAAAGGCCAAAACGCTTACAAAACTGTTCTGCACTTTCCAGTCCACCCTCTAGTCCTTGCGGTGCGATGTTGGTGCTTTCTCTTTTTTTAATAGGTACCCGCGCAGCGGCAGGTGCTCGGAGGGAACCTTATCAACTCGCGTACTACCACTTTACGACGCCCCGTGGTCACATAGGGATGCTGTGTCGGCCCGGCATGAGTTTTGTGTTGATATGGGTAACTCCAGGCTAGTTCGCCTGCGGGCTTTCCTCTTTTTCCTGCCACCTCTGTCTGTGGATTCTCTCCTCTCTGTGGAATCTTTTCCATCTTTCTGTGTTTTTCTGCTGAATTTAATTCCTCTCTCACTTTAAAAGGCCTGTTTTCTGTGCTCATCTACGTAGTGTGCGTTAGTTGATGGAATAACTGATGTGTGCTAGATACCTCCCCCTGACATGCCTTTTCGGATGCTTCAAAGAGTGCCTATGCAACTGTAATATATATAATATAATAATATATAATATAATATA
>JABUQX010082187.1:25000-27500 GCA_015478945.1 Trachelipus rathkii
AAAATATGATTTTATTTCCAAACAGGTATGAAGGGAAAGATAAAATTTGGCGAACTCTTAATATTGAGTTCTGAAGTGAAAATAAAATCCATGAGGACATTCCATAAAGGCCCTGGTGTTTGTTCTGCCTTGTTAAGACCGTCCGTTAATGAGAAGACTATGTTCGTTGGCAGCTGCTCATGTTACTTTGCTGTACGTGGTGTAGGCTTATTGCCTGTGTGCTCATGCTTTAGGGAGGTTGCGTAGTCGGTGCTTTATAATGTGGGGGTTGTGCCCGGTCTCTAGTTCGACATGTAAAGTCTGAATGTGCGCGCCAGATAGTAGGTATAGGTAGAATAGTTATTGTATATATAGAGTTATGCGATAGGGAAGATCTGATATGTAATTTAGTGAGTGAGTATAGGGTGGATCGGGATAGTATGGTTATAGGTGGATAAGATCATAGTTATGATATTTCTAGTGAGTTATAGTTAGTAGTAATCATTATGTACTAGAAGGATGACGTTTAGAGTAAAATATGCTGTTAGTATATTAATAGGTATTAGTATGTATGACCTAGTATATATATATAGGTAGTGTGTGCACGTTCATATATATGTTTGATACTAGACTTATATTATATAATATTATATAGTGAGATTTGCGTCTAGTGGGTAGTACGTATATATAATAGATTATTAGTGATACATGATTAAGTTAAATTTCTATGTAATGATTGTTAGTATATTAGATGATATATTATAATTAATGGAATATAGTAGTTGTTGGTAGTAGGGTGGGCTGGCGAATATGTATGTAGTTATCGAGTAATGTGATAATAGTAGTTTAATAGACTAGTAGTAGGTATGAGTAGTAAGGTGTCATTAGTACCATAGTTTATATATTATATATTATATAATATTATATATATATATATATATTAATATATATATATTATATATTATTATATATATATATATATATATATATATATATATATATATATATATATTAATAAATATATATATATATATATAATATTAATATTATATATATATTATATTATTATAATATATATTGATATATATATATATTATATATATTATAATATATATATATAATATAATATATATATATATATATATAATAATATATATCAGTGATGGGCAAATCCGGCAACTTTTGGATAATCCGAATCCGAATCCGGGTGTGTGGAAATGTTCGAATCCGAATCCGAATCCGGAATCCCGAATATCCGTTGTGTGAAAATTCTCGAATCCGGAATCGAAGCCGAATCCACTGTAAAAGCTTGAACCGAATTCCGAATCGAATCCGGATCGAAATCCCAAATCCGGATTTCGAATCCTTCCAATGATTTTTAACCAAATTAAATACAACCAACCAAATTACGAAATCTTCTTTTCAAATATTTATGGGATATATAAAATCTCAACCCCTATCATATTGAATCTCGTGGGATCAGCCTGATGCACGTAATTTATTTCCATTTAGTTAAATAATTTCTAATTATAACTAGTAATTTATCTCGAAGAATCAATATTATATAAGGAAGCTAGACGATTTTAATATTAATATATAATATAAAATATAATATATATATATCTATTATATATATATATATAAATATATATATGTGCATTGATTTTGGGGGCCAGATACATGGGCGTCGTCAGGGGGGGGCAGGGGGGCAGCTGCCCCCCCCCTAGAAGGGTTTATTTCTTGCGATGCAGAGAAGTTTTGGAAGTACAGCCTACATCAATAGGTTTCATTTCACGTACTAAAGGGAAACAAGCTATATATATAACAAAGGAAGGTCAGTTTTGGTATTTTTTTCGATAACTCTTTTAAACGTTCAGATGAGTTAAAATTGGTAGTTCGTTAATTCGCTAAAACAAAAACTAGATCAAGACCTCTTAATTAGGTCCTCTCCTACTTTTGCAATATATATATATATAGTATATATATAATATAAATATATAATATATATATATATATAATAAATATAATAAATATTATATAATATATTATTAATAATATATATTATTATCATATATATAATAATATATATAAGTATTATATTAGGCAAGCCTCTAGAAGAGCCACAATCCATAGCTCAAAAACTACAATAGCTTACAGGGAACGGAAACTTGTTGGAATCCTGGTAAATTTTAGTTAGGAAAAATGTAAAAAAAATATATATCTAAAAAACTACAATAGCTACAGGAAAAGGAATACATTTTGGAAATCCGTTGTAAAAATCAAAATATAGAAAAATGTAAAATAAAAAAAAAATTTTTAACAAAAATTTTTTTTTTTTGGGAGCTCGAGCCGGCGGGGGACAGAGTATAATATATATATATATAATAATATATAATATATAAATATAATATAATAATATAATTAATAATATATTATTATATATTATAATATAGTATATATATATTATATATTTATAATATATATATGTATATATTAATTATATATATATATAAATATATAT
>JABUQX010082187.1:32500-34944 GCA_015478945.1 Trachelipus rathkii
GTTAAAGGAAAGAGCTTTCTTTTTATAGTTTTTAACCACTTCAGAAGGCATAGAAAAGAGCTAGACTTTGGGTACAAATTTGGAAGGACAAGAACTGAGTAGTGAAGAACAAAAACATCTTGTTGTCTCCCAAGTCTTAAAGGAGACAGAACCTTTCTTTCCGTCGACCCGAAAATAGGCTTTGTGATACTACCGCTCAGCCATGCCCACCAGTACAGTAAAGCTCTCTTTAGGCACTCTGCGAAGGATCAAGACTGGCTTCTAAGTATATGGAAGATGACAGGTTAAACGGGCTGGCTATGATAGTGTGCACAGAAAATTTGTTTGACAATTTTGATTATTTTATTCAAACAGTACTTGATAAATTTGCCCTTAAACCCAAGGAAATTAACTTTTTTAATATCAATTTTGCCACTGCTCTATCATTGTGAATTTTCCATCATTGGATATTGTATTTGACGACTTATTGTTTTTAATAAAATACTTTTTATTTTTAAATATTAATCATTTAGTTATCCATACAAAAATGTTTCTACGTTTATCTTCTTTATATATATATATATAATATTATATATTATATATTATATTATTATGTATATATATATATATATATATATTATATATATATATATATATTATAAATATAAGAGTCTTCTATAAAATTTTAAGCTGCCCCCCTAAGTGGAAGCTGGCGACGCCCATATATATATATTATATATATATATATATATAATATATTATAATCTATATATATATATAGTATATATTATATATATATTATATATATATATATATATATTTAAATATTTCTATTAACTCTTTAACTGCTATAAAATATTGAATTTTAATTCTTAAGCTTGCTTTTTTATAAATTTTTAAAAGTTAATTAACTAAATATTGCAATTTTTTAACTATTTCATAATTAACATAACATCCTATTCAAAAATTAAAATTAATTTTTTTTAAAGGGGAGGTGCAACTATTTATTAAGTTCAGTGCCCAAATTTCAACCCTTAACAAATGGACATAAATTCGGAAATGTATCAGCCAATTTTTAACCCTATATAACACACAAACTGTAAGAATTATTTTGCCCCTTAAACGTGTGTTTTCTGGTGTTTTTCTGACTGTAGTCATTCTTTCAGAATTTTCAATTTTTTCCAAACCCATTGTTTTTGACATTTTTTCGAATCAACTCAGAATTTTTTTCGAAATGGATTTCAAACTTGAAATATGCTAGATGGATCATTATTAAAAAAGTCACGAGTACCTTTTCGAATCTTTTTTGACGTTTGTGGCTCACCCGTTGTCCAATCTTCAAAACCCCATTAATATGGAAGGCGGTCAGACGCCGGTCTGCGTCGGTGCCACTTTTTTTTGGGGATTTTTAAAATGAAAAATTGCGATAATTTTTTTTCCTGTTCGAGCGAAGTGGACAAAATTTTCAGGGCCTATGTAGTCAGGAGAGATGCACAATTTTCACTTAGATAATTTTTTTTTTTGTATATGTTATATTTTTGGATTTGTTTTTTGAACAAATTTTCAAAAAAAAAAATTTGATATTTTTACAAATTTCTTTTGAGTATACAAAAACATCTATCTAAGTAAAAAAGATGCGTCTCGTCCGACTAAACAAGCCAAATTTGATGTTGATTGGACAAGTAGAAAAAAAATGCATCTCAATATTTCAGGTTTCTTTCTTCAACGTTTGGAATTTTCCGGAAAGTTTAAAAATTAATATATTAATTTTCTACTCATCCTACATCAAATTTTTAGGACTTGTAAAGTCGGGCGAGATCCATCTTTTTTACTTAGATAATTTTTTTGTTTCCAAAAGAAATATTTTAAAAAATTTCCAAAAATATTTTTTTTGAAAAATTTGTTCACAGAACCAAATCCAAAGCGTTAATGCATAAACAAAGAATTATTAAGTAAAAATGTGCATCTCTCTCGATTATTATATGCCCTGAAAAGTTTCATCCCACTTGCCGCAAACAAGAAAAATTCATCGCATTTTTCATTATTAAAATCCAAAAAAGTGGTTTAAGAAATTTGAGCAACGCTGACGCACAAAACTCAAAAATCGAAAAAGTACTTCGTGACCTTTGCAGGTAATGGTCCCATATATGCATACCTCAAGTTTGAAGTCATTTTGAAAATCAAATTCGGAAGTTGCATTGCGAAAATGTCAACAACAGGGTTTTTGAAAAAACTGAATATTCTGAAAGAATTATCTTACAGACGCAGATAAAAACACCAAAATAAAAAACGTTTTTAGAGGTCAAAAAATCTTACACGTTTTCGGTGTTATAGGTTCAATAATCGGCTTGATGAATTTCCGAATTTTTATGGTCCATTTTTAGGGGTGAACAATTGGGCGTAGTAAACGAGCCAAAATATTGGACGCCTGTCCTCATTAACATGAATTCTCGTATACATTATTA
>JABUQX010082188.1:0-2500 GCA_015478945.1 Trachelipus rathkii
CAAATAGGTCAATACAATACTTAATATTAATAGCATAAACAGTATCCTGAACACCGGTGACTTCAGCATTATCATAATATGATGCCATTTCAAACTTACCATATGAAACATTTAATGTTTCAGTTGAAAATAATTTTGAATTACTAGCCACAACAGTTTGTGTAGCTTGGTCAGCAAATACACCTATTTTAGGCCTACATCTTAAAATACGTTTAAAATGAGTTAATGGTAAATGAGTCCTAGATGCAGCTTTAGACTTAATAACATCAGTACCGTAGGTTACAAATTGATCAGAATTAAAGCAAGATTTAAAATAAGGGGAACTAGTTTTTTTTGGTTCCAAACCTGAAGTTAAACAAATACCTTCAACAATAATATATCTAACATTAAACCACTTATATAATTGAATAAACTTCTTTTCAGCATCACTTAAAGTGTGCAAACCTAAATCAGCTGTGAACAGGGTCTTTTTAGAAAACACCTTTGTATGTTCACTAGTAAACATAATACTATGCCGAGCTGGCTTCGTGTACTTGCTCAGGTTCCCTCGCCGATTCCGCCGGTATGACATCCTCTTGCTCCTCATCGATGAGCGGTATCTTCTTCCTCTCCACGAAAGAGAATAGCGTTGAAATTGCCGTCGTCGATACATCATTACTGGCTTTCTCTATATTATGAATGTCCCAGCGATCTTCTGATAATTTGTTTTTGTCAGGATAGAAATTTGCAAACACCACCACCGGTCGAGACTTGAATGATACTATACGACCTTCATATTTTCCAGTCGTTATATAACCATTCTTACAACGTTCGAGCGTCTGATAATTAAATTCAGCCGCTGAATTCCTTGTAACATCAAACACTATTCCATTGAATGTTGGTGGCAATAACATGGCGATGTCGCGCGTAGCGGTGACGCCATCACTAAGGAAATAACCATAACACACACGGAGATATGAAAATATTTGGGTTTCCCCCCTCAAACCCTTATCAACGTATACCTACTTAATTTTACGATCATTCTGTTTAAATAATAAAGATAAAATGTCAAATTGCCATTTTCTTAATTCAACAGAAAGCATTCTGTCATAAACTTTTCAGAATAAAAAGATTTCCGCAACCGTTGTGATAAAAATTAATATTAATTTTTCTTTTTTCTTTTTAGTTTGAAAAAAGAAAAAAAATTCTCAAAATAATTAGTTCATTACTGTAACATTCGTTGTGTGACATACGTTCAAAACTTTAATCATATATATATATATATATATATATATATATATATATATTATATATATATATATATATACATATATATATATATATATATATATATATATTTATAAATATATTATTATATTTTTATATTATATTTTTTATTATATATATTATGTATATATACTATATATATATATATAATATATATATACTATATATATATATTTATATACATATATATATAATATATATATATATATATTATATATTATTTATATATATATATATAATATATATATATATATATATATATATATAAATAATATAATATATAATATATTATATAATATAATAAATATATATATTATATATATATAATTTTATATTATATATATATATTATATATATATATTATTATATATTATATATATATATATAATATATATATATATATATATATATATATATATATATATATATATATATATATATATATATATATATATATATATTATATATATATATATATATATATATATATATATATATATATATATATATATGATATTCCTTGCATAAATATAAGATAATATGTGTCAATAAACATTTCACCGAAAACGCCTCATTTCCAAGATACAAGGTGATGAAACCTATTTAAACATTAAGTTACAATAAACAGTAATCTAAATTTGGAAGGGTAATTAACAAATTCATTCAATTTATTTAATTATAAGAATACATACATTACTGCTCAGAAGAAAATATACAACATTAATAGTACGAAGCAATGGTGCACTAAGGTTATAACAAATCCTGAAAATGAGCACCCCCAGCAACAATACAGGTCTCTATTATGCGACGCATTGATTAGCGGACACGTTCAAATATGCCGTGTGTGTGTGTCGAATTGTGTCCCAAGATGCGATTATGTGAGCCCTTATTTATTCGGGAGCTTTCAACTTTTGCTGAATAAACTAAATGTTTCAGGTGACCCCGCAAGAAGAGATCCAATGCATGTAGGTCTGGAGACCGCGGAAGCCAAGTTGTGTACCACCTCCGTACGCATCCACGCTTGGATATACAATGTTCAAATAGTTACGAGCAACTAAACTGAAATGAGTTGGAGCGCCGTTGTTCATGAAATACATTTTCGATGTTAATTGTAATGGGATGTCTTCCAGTAGTGTAGGTATGTCATTTTCAAGAAATTGGCGATAAACGTCTCCAGTAAGCCTCGCTGGTAAAGAAGAATGAACCTTATCAAATGGTTGGCCCGCGCCCGCCC
>JABUQX010082188.1:5000-7500 GCA_015478945.1 Trachelipus rathkii
CGTCCCTCTCCTGCACTGTTCCTCTTCTCTTCAGCGCTCTCATATTTGGTAGCTGATATCTTTCAGAGAGTCCTCCACCGATTCCGCCCATCTCTTTTTCGGTTTCCCCTTGGTCTTCTGCCCTCTGGTGTCCATTCCCATCTTCTTTTCGGTATTCTCTCCTGCTCCATCATCTCCAGATGTCCCCACCATCTTAATCTCGCCATATCCATCTTCAGTGTCATCTTCTTCACCCCTATATCTTCTCTAATAACTTCATTCCTTATTCTGTCTCTCCTACTCTTTCCAATCATAGTTTTTAATATCCTCATATCCGTCGCTTGTATTCTACTCTCCTCTCTTCTTGTTGTAGTCCATGTTTTCCGCTCCTTACAGCAGTGTCGGAGTCAGTATGCTGTTAAAAAATCACTTTTTTAACCTCTATTCCGATGTTTCTGTCTTTCATCATATGGGGTATACCGCCTTCATAACTAATCCATACTTTTACATTCTTCGCATAATCTCTTCTCCACTTCCTCCCCTTCTGTTAAAACATCCTCCGAGATAAT
This sequence comes from Trachelipus rathkii, assembly GCA_015478945.1. NCBI lineage: Eukaryota > Metazoa > Arthropoda > Malacostraca > Isopoda > Trachelipodidae > Trachelipus > Trachelipus rathkii. The sequence continues at coordinate 5,549 of JABUQX010082188.1, forward strand.
TGCAGGTATTTAATGCCTTCAAATCCTCTCTCACCATCATTCTCATACCTTCCTCATTTCCTCCGGTTACTGTTAATATCTCTGTCTTCTGTATGTTCATCTTCATCCCTGCTTCTTCCAACTCCTCCGCAAACAACTCCACCACCTCTCGAATCGCCTCCTCTCTCTCGCTCCAACATGCCAGATCGTCCGCATATGCCATTATGTCCCCTTCAAATTCTCCCAGTCATAGGGAACTTTCCTTATCACCACGTCTAAATATAATATAAACAGCAGTGGTGATAAAACACTTCCCTGCTTCACTCCTGTTTTCACCTCAAACCATCTATCGTTCTCATACTCAGTTCTAAGATTACAGCTGCATTTGCCATACATACTTTCTATAGCCTTCTTTAATCTACCCCTCACTCCATAATTCCTCTCCATAGCTCTCCAGAGCTTTTTCCTTGGCACCGAATCGAATGCCTTTTTGCAGATCGATGAAGGCTACAAAGAATCTCTTGCCATATTTTCCAGCATCTTCTCCGAGACCATTCTCAGTGTGAATAAGAGGTCCGTCGTTCCTCTTCCCTTTCTATACCCGTACTGTTCTTCTCCGAGTCTCGGCTCTACCTTCTCTCTCAACCTCCTCTCCAATATTCTTTCGTATATTTTCGTCAGATGGTCCATCAGTGAGATACCCCTATAATTATTACAGCTTCCAACATCTCCTTTACCTTAATAATATCGGTACTATTATTTGATTTGCCCTCATCTTCCGGCACCTTTCCCTCTCTCCAACACTTGTTCTTCAAACTGATGATTGTCCCTTTCACTCCTCTCCTCGCGTCAACACCACTCACAGCCACTCCATTCACCTCTCCTGGAGCTTTACCCTTCTTCATCCTTTTTATTGCCTCTTCATATTCCTCCACCGTTATCTCTCCGTCTTCATCCTCCTCTTCCTCCTCCCTCGTCTGATCTGCAGCTTCTTAATCCACTTGTTCTCTGTATTCTACATTTAGCAGATCTTCATAGTATTCGGTCCATCTATCATTTCTTTCTTCCGGTCTCATAAGAATCTCTCCGTTTCTATCTTTTATATTTCAGTTACACTTTTTGGTTTCTATATGCCTTCGCCTCTTAAATAGCTTTTTCTTCCCTCGCCACATCTCTCGTTATTTCTCCTGGCCATTCTCTCTGTTTCCATCTTTTTCCTCCTCTTTATTCTCTCTGCCTCATTCCTTGCCTGTACATATTTCTCCCTTGCTGCGCTGTTCTTCTTTGCAAGCCACTCCTCAATATTTCTCCTGTTTTTTTCATAATTGTTTTTTTACTTCATCGTACCACATGGTGTATGTCTCTTCTATGTACTCCCTAGCATACCTTTTTCCAAAGTTTTCTCAGCCACTTCCTGATGACATCCTGCAAAAGTCTCATTTTCCTTCTAATTTCTTTAGGGTTTCCTGCATTTCCCGTTCATAATTTCGTCTCGTTTCTTGTTCTGCCAACTTCTCCACTCTGATCACTGCCCTCTTCTGTTCATTTACTCTTCCCTCCCCTCTTATCTTCATATCCGCCACCAACAGTCTATGATCCGCATCCAAGGACACTCCCGGGATCACCTTTACATTCTTTATCATCCTTTTATCGGAGACTATCATGTAGTCTATCACCGATTTTTGATCGAATTGTTCTGTTACCTGATTCCATCTATACCTCGTAAAGATATGCGACTCTCTATGCTTGAAAAACGTGTTCATTATTTTTAGATCGTTTCTCACACAAAAATCGATCAACGCCTCTCCCTCCATGTTTCTTGTCTCCTCTCCAAATGGTTCCCAATACTCTTCCATCTCTTTCTCTTTCCTACCTAGCGTTGAATCTCCATCACACCACCGCGCCCCCTCCTCCTCCATCCCCACCTCTTCTTCCATCAATTCCATAAATCTAGTTTTTTCATCCTCTGAGTG
>JABUQX010082188.1:15000-39533 GCA_015478945.1 Trachelipus rathkii
ACATTTATTTTTTCAAATGCTGAATAATACCTTTAAAACTCAATTTAAAATTACAAATATTTCACAATGGTTGAAATTTAGGAAAAAATCGAACTTTCGTTAAGAGTTCTAAATTTGTAATGTGAAATAAGAAAAAGCGTAAATTTACCTGAGTTAATGCTAAAATTTTTGTTATTAAAACGGTTCTCACAACTGAAAGAGATATTTCACTGCTAAAAACAAATACTGAAATTTCTATTAAAAACACGGCAATTTAAGACACCTTAAACTATTAATACATTTGACTTTTCTCTTTTTGAAATTGCATTTCAATGAAAACACATTACTTTTTTCAAATGCTAAAATCCCGTTAAAAACTCAAATCTTTAATATTTACGAATATTTTCAAATGTTGAAATTATAGGAAAAATCGTACTTTTCTAAGAGTTCTTTAAAATTTTCAATGTGAACAAATTTAGAAAAAAGCGCTAACTTTGAGACAGTTATAAATTTTTTTTATTTAAAACAGGTCACATCTAATGAAATTTTTGCATTTTAATTTAACAAATATTTTGAAAAAAAAAATGAACTCTGAAAGTTAATTAAAAATTTCTTTAAAATAATTGTAAATTTCTTTTCTGCTTTTTTGAAATTGCATTTTCAATGAAACACATATTTTTTTCAAATCTGAAAATACGTAAAAACTCATTTTAAGAAATTAACCAGAATAAATTTAAATGTTGAAATTTTAGGAAAAATCGTACTTTTTAAAGTTCTAAATTTGTAATGAAAATTTAAGAAAAAGTCTAATTTTAGAAGTTTAATTGTTTATTAAAACAGGTTGGCACAACTAATGAAATATTTGGTTATATAAAAACAAAGTACTTGAAATTTCGATAAAAAACGTCAATTTACAACACCTAAAACTATTAATAAAATTCGCTTTTCTGGTTTTTGAAATTGCATTTCAATGAAACACATCTAGTTTTTCAAATGCTGAATTTAAGACCGTAAAAAACTCAAGAAGATTACCAAATAATTTCAATGTGAAATTTAGGAAAGAATCTACTTTAAGAGTTTCTAACATTTCTGTCAATGTATGAAAATTAAGAAAAAGCGTTAATTTAGAAGTTAAAGTTTTATTAAAGCAAGTTCACACTAATGACAATATTTGATATATAAAAAGCCAAACATTACATGAAATTTCATTAAAAAACGTAATTAAAGACACCTAAAACACGTATTAATACCAATTCTCTTTTCTGCTTTTGAGAATTGCTCCTTCAATGAACACTATATTTTTCAAATCTGAACCAACTACCGGGTTTATAAAACTCAATTTTTAAGATTTAGCCAATAAGTCACAATGTTGAAAGTTTAGGGAAAAGATCCGCACTTGCGTACCTTTTAGAGTTCTAATTTGTAAGTCGAAAATTCAAGAAAAACGCTGTAATATTAGAAGTTCAAATCTTTTCTTATTACTACGAGAATCACTTGTTTCATCAACTACATATTCTTCACTAATAGCATTTGTTATCATCAAACTGCAATACAACAGAAGATACTTTGAAATCTATCACTAAACAAACGAATTTCAAGACACCCAAACTCCGATCTACCCATAATACACTCATATCTTCTCTCTGCTTTTGACAACTAGCACGCTTTACAATGAAAACAGATTATTTTTCTTCAAATGCTGAAATACCGGTTAAAAACTCCAATTTAGATAGATACAAAAAGTTTCCAAGTTGAAATTTTAGGAAAATTCTACTTTTAAGAGTTCTTAAATTTGATACATATTATGAAACACCGTGTTTTGAGAGAAAATATGAGATAATTCCAATCAGTTTATGAATATATGATTTATTTATACTATCTTTTCTAATTATTTCAGACTAAAATAGTTAGTGTTATCACAAAACCTTTAAATTCTATCTTTATCGATAAAATCTTAATATTCACAAAACATTGATAATTTGTACAAATCTTAATTTAACCAAAGTCATCACAAGTCCAATACAGAAGTGTACACTAAAACTAATTTATTATTCCATGCTGCGTCTCTTTACATACAAAATCGAATATATAAAATATGAAAATGAATTGCGCAATTTTCATTATGCTCACTTAACAGCCACTCCTATATTTCTCTTCAAAGGTTGACATAATACCTATAAAAAAACTCCAATATATTTACCAATATATTCAATTGTTTCAAATACTAATGTGAAAACAATTCGTACTTCTATAAGGAGTTTAAATTTTGTAATGTTTAAAATTAATCGGGGAAAAAAAAGCTACAGTGGTTAGAGTTAAAATTTTTTATTAAAACAGCGTTTCACAACTAATGAAAGTATTTGGTATATAATAAAACAAACATTAGAAATTCATTAAAAAATCAGTACTAATCTTAATTACACCTAAACTCGGACTCATTTACTCAAGAATATACTTGTGTATTTGCTTTTTGAAATTGCTATCTTACATAAATACTATTAGCGATTATTACTTCTAAACGGTGTAAATGAGCTCTTAACGAAACTCTAATTTTAAGATTTACCAAATAATTTCAAATGTTGAAATTTAGGAAAGAAAGATATCGTAACTTTAAGAGTCTAAATTTAGGCTATTGTTATCGTGAAATTAAAAAAGCGTAATTTGTAGAGCGTTAAACTTTTTTTATTATAACGCAGGATTCATCAGTCTAATTGAATATTATTGTGGTTATATAAACAAATAATGAAGATTTCATTAAAAAACGTTAATTGTAGACACCTAAAACTATTAATTAAATTTTCTTTTCTTGGCCTTTTGAAATTGCATTTCAATGAAACACTCTTATTTTTCAAATGGCTACAATATTACCGTCCAAACACATCTCCCTGTATCTTTTAAGATTTTACCAAATAATTTGCCAAACCATAGTTTGCTGAAATTTAGGAATAGTCGTACTTTTAAGAGTTCTAAATTTGTAATGTGAAATTCAAGAAAAAGCTCTGGAATTTTACGAAGTTAAATTTTTTATTTAAAAACAGGTTTTCATCAGACTAATGCAAGTATATTGGTTATATCAAAAACAAATATGTGAAACTTTTTCTCATTACCTTAAAATACGTTTAATTTTAAACATCCTGTAATAATCTCTCTACTTTATCTCTATTTTCTCGCTCTATGAAAATTGTCATTCAATGAAACACATTATTTTTTCAAATGCTGAAAATCCGTGAAAACTGAATTTTAAGAGATTTTCTTTACGCAAATATTCAAACGTTGAAAACTTATCGACAAAAAATCAGTACTTCTAGATTTCTAAATTATCTTGAGATGTGAAACGTTAATAAAAAAGCGACACTATTTTAGAAGGTTTTAAATTTTTTTTATTAAAACAGGTTTCTCACATTTAATGAAATATTTATATTAAAAACAGAATAATTGAAATCTTCATTAAAAAACGTCCATTTAAGACACCTAAACTTAATTCAATAAATTACCTTTTCTGCTTTTTGAAATTGCATTTTCTAATGAAACACATTATTTTTTCAAATAAGGAAAAATACCATTAAAAAACTCAATTTTAAGATTCATTTACCAAATAATTTCAAAATGTTGAAATTTAGGAAAAATCGTACTTTTAAGAGTTCTAAATTTGTAATGTTAAAATTTAAGAAAAAGCGTAATTTTAGAAGTTAAAAATTTTTATTAAAACACGGTTTTCACAACCTAATAAATATGCTGGTATATACAAAACAATATTCGAAATTTCATTTAAAAAACTCAATTTAAGACACCAAAAAATATTAATTAAATTTCGCTTTTCTGCTTTTTGAAATTGCATTTCAATGATAACACAATCGATTTTTCAATGCTGAAAAATACCGTTCAAAAAAACCTCATTTGATTTAATCCAGAATTAATTTCAAATGTTGAAAATTTGAAACGTACTTTAAGGAGTGCTAATTTTACATGTTAAAATTCAAGAAACAAGCTGTAATTTTTAGCAAGTCCTAAATTTTGTATTTAACACAGTTTTCACAACATAATGAAATTATGTTATATAAAACCACAATATTGAAAATATTGCCATTAAAAAACTTTACATTAAGACACCTAAAATGACTTAATACACTTCTCTTTTTCATGGCTTTTTGAAATTGCATTTCAATGAAAACATTATTTTTTCAAATGGCTGAAAATCCCGTTGGAAACTCAATTTTAAGAATTACACAAATAATTTTTCAAATGTTGAAATTTAGGGAAACAAATTCGTACTTCTCTATAAAATTCTAAATTAGATAAAGTAAAATTACAAAGAAAAAACGTTAATTTTAGAAGTTAAATATTTTTTTTATTAAAACAGGTTTTCCAACTAATGCAATGTTGAGTAATATTAAAAACAGTAAAATAGAGCATTTACATTAAAAATGCACGTTTACTTTAAGTTAGCCTTTTTTATTCTCAAACCTATTAATTAAATTTCTCGATTTTCTGCTTTATCTGGACAGAATGTGCATATCTATGTTAAATCATCCTATTATTTTATTACAAACATGCTGAAAATTATATATCCAGTTGATAAACTCAATTTTAGATAGTTTACCAAATACTTACAAATCGTGAAAATTTAGAAAAATCTCTTTTTAAGAGTTCTAAATTTCTAATGTGGTAATTGTAGAACAATTAAATGTTAATAAGACACAACAAACAGCGATGAATATTCTAGAAGCTGTCAAAACCATTCTTATATATTAAATAAACCAGCGTTGTCACAATTTAATGAAAATTTTTATATTTACAAAGCAAAAAAATATTACAATTTCATTTAAAAAACGTCAATTTATAGACACCTTAAAAATCTATTAATAAATTCACTTTCTGCTTTTTGAAATTGCATTTCAATGAAACACATATTTTTGTCCAAATGCTGAAAATACCGTTAAAAACTCAATTTTAAGATTACCCAAATTTAAATTTCAAATGTTTGAAAATAGGGAAAAATCGTACTTTTAAGAGTCGTAAATTTGAATAGTAAAATTTAAGAAAAAGCGTAGATTTTAGAAAGTTCTAAAATTTTCTCTATTAAATAATCAGGATTTTCACAGACTAAATGAAATATTGGTAATATTAAAACAAATATTGAAATTTACATTAAAAAAAACGTCCAATTTAAACAGGCACCTAAAACTATAAAAAATCGACTTTTTCTGCCTTTCTTCATATTTTTCATTTCAATGATAACCACAATATTTTTCAAATTGCTGAAAATACCTGCGTATATAAATACTCCATTTCTTCTCAAGATTGACTCAAATAATTTTCAAAATGTTGAAAGATCCTTAGGAGACAAATCTATTCAGTACTTTTTATTAGAAGTTCTTAAAAAATTCTGTAATATGTGAAAAATTTCTAACGAACACAAGCGTAATTTTTACGAAGTTAACATTTTTTTATTAAACAGGTTTTCACAACTAGATGAAATATTTGGTATATAAAAAACAAATAATGAAATTTCATTAAAAAACCTAATTTTAAGACACCTAATTTATAAATTCGCTTTTCTTCGTTTTGAAATTGCATTTCAATGAAACATTATTTTTTCATATGTGAAAATACCGTTAAAAAAAAACTCAATTTAAGGATTTACCAAATAATTTCAAATGTTGAATATTAGGAAAAATCGTACTTTCACTTTTTAAAGTCAAATTTTGTAATGTGAAATTCAAGAAAAAGCGTGATTTTAGAAGTTAAATTTTTTTGATTAAAAACAGGTTTTCAACAACAGAAGAGAAAATAATGGTATTTAACAAAACCAAATAATGAATTTCATGAAATACAACTTATTTATTATTTTCGACACTCCTATATCAAAGCATATCTATTATTTATAATTATCTCTTTCATTCCTTGTTTTTCTGTAAATCTTGCATTCAAGTTTGATATAATATATCATTTATTTTTCTCCAAAAATATTCTTTGGCAATTCTCTTGATATGCATTTTAATGTGTTAACGTTATTACCAAATAAATGCTAGTGGTTGAACTTTAGCGAATGAATAAATCTTTAACTTTTTAAGAGTTCTAAATGCACGATTGTTAGATGCTTAGATAAATTTAGAGGTAAGAAAAGGCGTAATTCTTACGAAGCTTATGAAAATATTTAAACTTAAACAGATATCCAAGAAAATGATAAATTATGAATCTCGGAAGAATTATCACGATATAATCACTTCACTCCTGGGCTCTCCTAATATAATTTACGTAGTCAATTAAATGCGTTTAAAATAATATATAAAATTAAGTTTCTTTTCTGCATTGTGTTACAGAGTAGAGAAAGTAAATATATTTTGGTTACAAATCCATTGCATATAACCCGTGAAAACTCAATTTGAGATTTACCAAAATAATTTCAAATGTTGAAATATAAGGAAAATCGTACTTTTACAGAGATCAAAGATCTAATTTCTGAAAAAAACTCAAACAAAAAACTTACTTTCATCACCTGCATGTTATAAATTTTTTATATGTAATAACAGGTTTTTATCACATAATGAAATCATGTTCATATATAAAAAACAAATAGTTTTGATAATTTCATTAAATAGAAACGTTCCCAATTACACAAACTAAAAATTCACTAATTAAAATTCACTTTTCTAGCTTTCATAGATGCAAAAACTTTGATTTTTGTCAAATGCTTCGTAAAATACCGTTAAAATAACTCCAATTTTAAGATTTACCAAATAATTCATGTTGAAATTTAGGAAAAAATCGTAACTTTTAAGAGTTCTAAATGTTGTAATGTTAAAATTTAAGTAAAAAGCGTACTAATGTTTAGAAGTTAAAACTTGGTATATTAAATACGCAAGTATTTCATCATCTAAGCAATATTTTTGGGACTTTTCTATATATATTTATATAAAATAAACTATCATTCGAAAATTTCATAAATAAAACGTCAACTTTAAGTACACCTAAGAAACTATTTAATCACAGTTTTCCTCTTTTTCTTGCTTTTATTTGATACACTGATCAATTTGAATATACAATTATTTTTTTAAAATGCTGAACACCGTGTTAAATAGCTCTAGTTTTAGTTTACAAAAATTCAAATGTTAAAGTTAGTAGGAAAAATCGACTTTTTAAGCGGGCTAATAAATTGGACCTACCTTTAATGTGAAAATTCAAGAAAAAAGCGTAATTTTTTAGAAATTAAAATTTATTATTATTTCAACGCAGTTTCGACAGATGAGTTCAAACTATTAGTGTATATAATACACAGCAACCAGTAAATGGAGACTTTCACTTGGATAAAACTTACAATTTAAGAACGTAAAACTATTAATAAATTTTCTTTTCTGCTTTTTGAAATTCGCATCTTAGATGAAACACCAATTATTTTCAAGATGCTGAGCGAAATACCTTAAACTCTAATTGATTTTGAGAGATTTTACCAAATTATTTCAATTAGTTGAAATTTAGAAAAAATCGTGACTTTATAAGAGTGTAAATTTTAATAGGTGAAATTTTAAGAGAAAAAGCGTAATTATTAACACGGTTATATTATGGTTTTTTATTAAAGCACGGTAATTTCACAACTCAATAAGATATTCTTGTCACTATACAATACCTATATATATATTTCAAAAAAAACGTTTAAAGAAGATTGAGACACCTAAGCTAACTATAATAATTATTCCTGCCTTTTTCTGCTTTTTTGAAATTGCATTTCAATTGCAATGAAACATATTATTTTTTTCAAATGTGTGCTGATAACAATATCCGTCTACAGGAACTCCAATTTATAGATTGTACCAAATAATTGTCCGAAATCTTGTTGGTTACTTTAGAAAAATCGTACTTTTAAGTAAATGTTTATAATTGAAAGTTGTAATCTGAAATTCTACGAGACAAAACATGAGTCCGTTCTTTATTTATAGAAGTAAATCTTTTTTATTAAAAACAAGATTTTTCAAATATCTTAAATGCGAGCCGAATAGTTGTGCTTTAATAAATAACAAATATATTGATATATTTTCTCAATAAGACCATACATCGTGTGAGAGTTAAGAGACGCTAAACAAACTATTAATAAATTCTCATTTTTGCTTTTTGAAAATTGCTTTTCAATGAAACAAATTATTTTTTCAAAAATGCTGAAATTGACCATAAACTCAAGGTTTTAAGATTTACCATAAAAATTTCAAATGTAAAACCTTGAACAACATATCTCTACTATTTTGAGCTTTAAATTTTAATGTATAATGTGAATATTTAAGAAAAAGCGTAATTAGAAGTGTTAAATTATTCTTTTATTAAAACGGCAGGTTGTTCAGCATTTTAAATGAAATATTTATTTTTAGTGATTATTTGAGCAAACTAATTTTATATGATGAAATCTACATTAAAAAGCAGTCTCTATTTAGACACTCAATGATACTGAATAAAAAATCAGCTTTCTGGCGTGTGTTTGTGAAAATCTATCCTGAGCAATCACCCGAACATAATTCTATCCAAGGCAAATACCAAAAAATACCGTTAGAAATCGTGCAATCATCGATTTCAGAAACATTCATTTCAGCACGTTTGAAATTTAGAAAAAATCTTTACTTCTTTAAAGAGTTCTATACACTCTCTGTCTATGTGAAATCAAGAAAAAGGCGCGTATTTTTGAGAAGAGTTAAATTTTTTTTATATTTTTAACTACAGCGATCTTCAACAATGGATGTAAATATTGATGTTATACTTTAAAATAACAAATATTGAAGATTGCTCATAAAAAAAACGTTAATTTACAGGAACAATCTCTCCTAAAACCTATTATAATAATTCTCTCTTTTCTGTCTTCTTTGTCTTTGCATTTCAATAAAAACACATTATTTCTCAAAAATGCATTGTTACAAGATTTATTAGGGTTGTGAATAGATCTCTCAATTCATCAGTATCTTGTACCACTAATTAATTTCAAATGTGAAATTTTAGTGAAAAATTCGACTTTTAAGGAGTATTCTAAAATTTGTAATGGTTGAAAATCAAGAATAAACTCGCGATTATCTTTAGAACGTTTAAATAATTTTCTTTTATTATATCACTGTGCTTATTTTGTACATACTAATGTGCATTCATTATTTTTCTTCTAATTTCGGCTGGTAGATATAAAAATCTCAAGATATGAAATTTTCATAAGAAAACGTTATAAAGCCATAGTACATAATTAATAAATTTCTCTTGTCTGCTTTTTGAAATTGCATTCTCAATGAAACACGATTATTTTTGGTCACAGATGGCATGAAGAAAATCACGTTTAGTATAATCTTCAAAAAAAAAATATATCCCGTGATTTACCAAATAATTTCAAATGTTGAAATTTAGGAAAAATCGTACTTTTAAGAGTTCTAAATTTGTAATGTGAAAATTTAAGAAAAAGCGTAATTTAGAAGTTAAATTTTTTTATATCTAAAGAATTTTAAAATTTAATAAAATTTTATATAAAAACAATATGGAAATTTAATTAAAAACGGCAATTACGACACCTAAAACTATAACGAAATTCGTTTTTCTGCTGTTTTGAAAATTGCATTTCAATAAAACAACATTTACTGTTTCAAATGACTGATAGAATACAAGAAAAACTTCATTTTTAAGACTTTACCAAATAATTTCAATTATTGAAATTTAGTATAGGAAAAATTCTACTTTTAAGAGTTCTAAATTTGTAATTGTCTACCAATTTAAGAAAAATAGTCGTAATTTGTTATAGTTAAATACTCTGGTTATATCCATAAAACTGGTTTTTTATCAAACTATATGACGAATATCTTAGTCTCTGGCAAAAAAGTGAAGAGTATGATCCTGCTAATTATACTTCTGTGCTAAATACTTCTCCAGGATCCAAATATCGATTGTATTTTTCTTGAGCAAATAATGCCAATCGGGAATGTAAAAACTCTAGATCAAATATATTTGTCACCTAGCTAATATCATACGATCGCATATTTGTTTATGAAATTCAAACACTTTTTAGAATATTGCACGGTTTTGGAAATGCGATGACCTCAAGAGGTGGCCCTAAGAATCCAGTTTTTTTTAGCAACATATTTAGCTAAATGATGAATATGAGAACAAAATTATTATTTCCATATGAAGAAAAAAAAATTTTCCTGTTAAAAATTCATTTATTGTACGAACTGTTTTAAACTATTCAGATAAATTTTTACTTTTCTCTTTGTTGAGAGAGATTGCGTGATAATCAATGAAACGACGGTTATTTATTATCAAAATCTATGTAACATACAAAGAACTTCAAATGTTTTAAGATTTACCAAATAATTCAAATGTCGAAATAATTTAAAGAAAAATTCGTTATTTATATCAGTTATTAAATTTGTAATTTGAAAATTCAAGAAAAAGTGTATTTTAGAAGTTATAAATTTTTATTAAAACAGGTTTTCAACAACTAATGAAAATATTTGGTATACGAATAGAAAATATTGAAATTTCATTAAAAAACGTTAATTTAAGACACCTAAAACTATTAATAAATTCACTTTTTCGCTTTTTGAAATTGCATTTCAATGAAACACATTATTTTTTCAATGCTGAAATTCCTTTTTATAAACCTCAATTTTAAGGAATACTAAATAATTTCAAATGTTGTAAATTAGGAAAAATCGCTACTTTTAAGAGTTCTATAATTGTAATATGAAAATTTAAGAGAAAAAGCGTAACTTAGTAGAAGTTTAAAACTTTATTAAAAACAGTTTCCACAACTAATGAAATATTTGTATAAAAAATATGTACATATACTCTGAAAATTTCATTAAAAAAACGTCAATTAATACACCAAAACTATAAGATATAATCACTTTCTGCTTTTTTTGAAATTGGCATTTCAATGAAACACATTATTTTTTCCAAATGCTGACAATACTCGTTTGATAAACTCAAATTCTTTTTATTTTAGATTTACCAAAATTCAAATGATAAATATTCAGCAAATAACTCGTACTTTAGAAGTCTCTGTAAATTTTGGTAATCGTCGAAAATTTAAGAAAAAGCACGTAATTTTAGAAGTTTAAAATTTTTTTATTTTAAAAACAGGTTTTCACATTTAATGAAATATTTTTAGTTTTATAAAAAAACAAATATTGAAATTATAATTAAAAAACTCAATATTAAGACTAACTTTAAATACAATAATGAAAATTTCACTTCTGCTTTTGAATGCTCAATTTCAAAATGAAACACATTATTTTTATCAAATGCTGAAATTACCGTTTAAAACTCAATTTAAGATTTACCAAACTATATTTCAAATGTTGAAATTAGGAAAAATCGTAGCTTTTGAAGAGTTCTAGAATTTGTAATGTTAAATTATAGAAAAAATCGTAATTTAGAAGTTAAACTTTTTAGTTAAAATCAGTTTTCACATCTAGATGAAATATGTTGGTTATATAGAAAATAAGAAATTATTGAAATTTCATTAAAAAACGTCATGTTAAGACACCTAAAACTATTAATAAATTCGCTTTCTGCTTTTTGAAAATTGCATTTCAATGAAACACATTATTTTTCAAATGCGTGAAAAATTCACAGAGTAATATAAACTCATTTGGTGTTAATTTTACCAAATGAATTTCAAAGTTTGATAATATAGGAATAATAATGCGTACTTTTAAGATCGCTTAAAATTTTTGTAAATGTGGAAATTCAATAGAAAAAGTCGTTTATATTTTAGATAATTATATTTGTGTATTTAATATCATGGTTTTCACAACTATTTAAATATTTGGAAATATTGTATAAAAACAAAATATAAATGATATAGTGTAAATTAAAATATCTCTGTTTATTAATTTTAATGACACTCCTAAAACCTCTACTTAATTATTTTCATCGAATCGAATTACTTGACTCTCTTGTGATTACTCTGCAATTTCAACTCAAAACACATTTATATTTCAGAGAATTGCTTGAAAAACGTCGGTACAACAAGACTTACAATTTTTAAGATTACCAAATAATTTCAATGTAATTATGGAAAAATCGTACTTTTAAGAAGGCTTCTAAATTTGTAATGTGAAATTCAAGGATAAATGCGTTATTTTTAGAATTAAATTTTTTTTATTAAACAGGTTTTCACAACTAATAAAATATTTGGTATATAAAAACAAATATTGAAATTTCATTAAAAAACGTCAATTTAAGACAACTAAAACTATTAATAAATTCGCTTTTCTCTTTTTGAAATGCATTTCAATGAAACACATATATTTTTTTCAATTGCTGAAAATACCGTTTAAAAACTCAATTTTAAAATATACCAAATAATTTTCAAATGTACTGAAATTTAGGAAAAATTCGTACTTTTAAGAGTTCTAAATTTGTTAATGTTAATTAAGAAAAGTCGTAATTTTAGAAGTTTTAAAATTGTTATATTAAAACAGGTTTTCACAACTAATGAAAATTTGGTTATATAAAAACAATTATGAAATTCATTAAAAAAACGTCAATTTTAAGATCGTACCTTGAAAGATCTCATTAATAAATTAGTACATTTTCCGTTGCTATTTTTTGAAATTGACATTTTTCTCAACGATAGAAATGAGCACATTGATGTTCTCTGGTTCTGCAATATGCTGCAGTAATTACCGTTAAAAACTAATTTTAAAGATATTACCAAAAACATATTTCACGCATGTTGCGATCAGAAATTTAAGAAGAAATGTCCCTTTAAGAGTCTTAAATTTTAATGTTGAAATTTAAGAAAAGTCGTACACTCACGAACGCAAATTTTTTTTTTTCATACAATTCGAGGTCGCTTTCTACAATCCTCACTCTGTTAATGAGAATTCCTATGTTTTCAACCTATCTCACAGCAAAAAAATAATATTGTAAACTATTCTATAGAAATACCATCTTCAGATTTACGACTACCTTAAAAGAGCATATATACAAAATTCACATTTTGTCTGGACTTTTTGAAACTTGCATTACATTGAAACATTTATGGTATGATACTTGACAAAATGTTCTGAAACCAGATACCGTTAAAAACCAATTATTGAAGGAGATTATTTACCTAACATATAATTTCAATACAGCTGTTGAAATACGGAAGAGAAAAATCGATCTGTCTAAGAATTCTAAGTCTCTGTAAATGAGTGAAAATTCAAGAAAAAGCGTAATTTTAAAGCTTAAATCGATTATTTAGTTTAAAAAAAGTTTTCACTACGAAAGCTAATGAAGTTTATTTTCGGTTTATATAATCACAGATATTATTGAAAAATTTTCATTTAATACACGTGTGCTATATTTAAGACATCCTAAAAACTAATTAGATTATTAACTCTTCTGCTTTTTGAAATATGCGCTATTTCTCAATGAAACACATGTTTCTTGTTCATAACTGCTATGAAAAATTGCCCGTTAAAAACTCATTTAAGATATACCAACAATAACTTCAAAAACTGGATGATAATACTTAGGTAAGAAATTCCTACTTTTAAGAGACGATATCTAAATTGATGTAAAATGTTGAAAATTTGTGTGTAATAGAACAAAAAAGCGTAAGTTTAGGAAGTATGGACATTTTATTAATAACTAGGTTCACAACTAATTGAAATATTTGGTATATAAAAAAAAGTATTGAAATTTCATTAAAAAACGTCAAATTTGTAAAAACCAAATATAGAAATTCATATAAAAAAAAGATCTCCAATTTTTAAGACACCTAATAAATACTCTGCATCTAATATATTTTCGCTTTCTTAGCTTTTTGTAAACATATCTGCGCAAATGTTTAATGTGAGAAAACGAACATTTAATTTATATTCAATATTGTCTTTGTAGAGAAATACCGTGCTTTTCAAAGCCTCAGACGTACAGATAATTATTAAAGATCTACAAATAAATTCTTCAAATGGATGAACATTGGACGGAAATAATACTGTGAACTGAATTCTCTAATGAGTTCCATTCATTATTAATTTGTACAATTTAATTGAAATATTTATATGTTATAATTGTAATTTTTATTATAATTTTATTATAATTTTTTGTTTTAACTAGCGATCTCTTCAATTACGTTATGAAATATTTCGGTTATAAGACAAATGATAAAATTTCTTATTAAAATACGTCTTAATTTCACAGACATCCTAAAAACTATTTAATAATATTCTCTTTTTGCTTTTTTTGTATAATCTGCATTGGTTAAATTGAAACACATTATTTATTAAATTGTCCTAATATCCGCGATTAACAAATACATCTCTCTCACGTCTCTAAATTTATCCTATATAAGTCAAAATGTTGAAGATTTAGAAAAAATTCGTTACTTTAAGATTCTAAATTTTGTAATCTCGATTTATGAAGTAATTATAAGTATAATAAACCGCTAATTTTAGAAGTATAAATTTTTTTTATTAAACACGGTATTCACAACTAATGATAAAATATTATGGTATATATGAAAACCCATAATACTTGATTTACTTTAATTTATACACCTCATTGTAAGTGACACCTATTAATATACTATAATAAATTCGCTTTTCTGCTTTTTCAAATTGTATCACATCCAACATATTATTTTTCAAATATTATATAACGTTAAAACTCAATTTCATTTACCGAAAATAGATTTCGAGTGGCTGTGAAATTTATCTAACTGGTAGCTTTTAAGAGTTCTAAAGTTGTCATGTGACATTTATCTTCATGCGATACTTACACACTTAAAATTAAGACAAAGACGTAAATTAGAAGTTAAAATGTTTTTTTTTAAAAAAACAGTTTTCCACAACAAATGACGAAATCGATAGAATGTAATAAATCAAATTATTTATCCAAATTCCAGATTAGAAAATCGTTCTCAATCTTAGAGAGAGCCTAAAATTATTATCACTGAAATATTCATACGTCGTTATGTAGTCTTATATTGAATAACTTGCTCTGTGCAATGAAAACACCATTATTTTTAGTCAGGTGGCACAAGAAAATACAACTAGAGTCTCAGAAAATCTCTCTGTATTTAAGATTACCAATAATACATTTCAAAATGAATGAAATTTTAGTCGAAAATCGTACTTTAAAGAGTTCAAATTGTTAATGATTGATATATATGTATATAAAAACAAATATTACAATTTCATTAAAAAACATCCATTTAAGACACATCAACAACGTGATCTAACATTTTCGTCTTCTCTTCTCGCCTCTTTTATAAGTTGGCCATTCTCAATTGAATAATCAACATTATTTTTTCAATATACAGTCGCATCGTACTCTCCTTTTATGAAAACTTCAATTTTAAGAATTTTCTGATTTTACCTCTAATAGTTCTTCAAATGCCTTGATAGAGATATATGAGAAAAAAATTCCTTATCGCTCAATACAATTATTAAAAGAGATTCTAATATATTGTATATGTGTACAATTAGTAAAGCGTTATTTTAGAACTTAAAGTTTTTTATTAAAACAGGTTTCAACATTCCTGAAATAACAAGATTAGAAAGAATTATTGAAATTTCTCACTGGGGTAATATTGCTGTGGAAGAAAATATTGATCTACTTCATACAGGAGCTTACTGCTCTGAAGGGTGCATTTGCCTGGTCTGTCAATGAAAAAATCACGATTACTTCTTGTTCAAATGTTGAAAAATACCGTTAAGAAACTCAATTTTAAGATTTACCAAATAATTTCAAATGTTGAAATTTAGGAAAAATCGTACTTTTAAGAGTTCTAATTGTAATGTGAAAATTTGAGAAAAGCGTAATTAGAAGTTAAAATTTGTATTAAAAAATCAGAGTTTCACAACTAATGAATATTTGTATATAAAAAAAAATATTGACAAATTTCATTAAAAAACGTCAATTTAAGACACCAAAAACTATAATAAATTCGCATTTTCGCTTTTTGGGCAGAAATAAATTGGGCCAATTTTTTTCAAAATTGAAGAAACATCATTATTGTCCCTCTGCTGAAAATCCCGTTAAAAACTCAATTTTAAGATTTACCAAAAATAAATTTCAAATGTTGAAATTTATTAAAAATCGTACTTTTAAGAGTTCTAAATTTGTAATGTGAAAATTCAAGCAAATTGTAAAGTTAGAATTAAAATTTTTGTATTAAACGGTTTCACGAAGCTTAAATAGTAGTTCAAAAGATACTTTTTAAAATATTGAAGTTATCATTAAAAAAGCGTCAATTAAATACACCTCAAACTATAAATAATTCCTTTTTAAGCTTCTTTGTAAATTGCATCTCCATCTATAGATACTTTCCTAAAATTAACAATTTCATCAGCATCAATTTTATTAGCCAAAATAATTTTCAAATTTGTTTTTGCTGGGGAAGAATTACTGATATAATATTCTTCTGAATAAGATGAAGCTTCTGGAAAATTTTCAGAATATTTAATTTTTTTATTTAAAACAAGGTTTCAAAACATAATGATATCTGATTGAAATAGAAGAAAAAAATATATTGTAAAATTTCATAATATTACATACAAATTAAGACACCTTAAACAACTGACAGAAGAGTCTGTCTTCAGCATTGGCTTCATGACAATGCTACACATTATTTGTCAAA
The DNA here is from genome assembly GCA_015478945.1 of Trachelipus rathkii. NCBI lineage: Eukaryota > Metazoa > Arthropoda > Malacostraca > Isopoda > Trachelipodidae > Trachelipus > Trachelipus rathkii. The sequence continues at coordinate 31,571 of JABUQX010082188.1, forward strand.
TGCTGAACAATATCCGGTGTGAGAAAACTCGAATATTTTAAAAGAGGATTACCAAATAATTTAACTAAGTTTAAATTTACTTAGGAAAATCTACTTTTAAGGTTCTACAATTTGTATGTGAAAATTTCAAGAGAAAAGCGAATTTAGAAGTTAAAATTCTTTTATTAAAACAGGTTTACACAACTAATGACATATTTGGTATATAAAAACAAATATTTACATTTCATATAATATTCGGCAACTTCAGTTATCTAAAACAACTTGTCCATCTGCTGCTGTTAATTTGCAGGCCATGAAAAACATCATTTTTTTCAATGCTTTGAAATTTCTGTTAAGAACTCAGATTTTAAGATTTACCAAATACATTGTCAAATGTTGAACTAGGAAAGAAAAATTGCGTACTATTTAAGAGTTAATAAATTGTAATGTAAAAATTTAAGAAAAGCGTAATTTGAGAAGTTCAAGAGTCTTCTTCAGACATGGTTCTGACAAATTAATAATGATTTCTGTTTGAAGTAAATAGAAGAAACAAAAATTATTTGTAGAATTTCATTAAAAAACGTCAATTTGAAGGACACCTAAAAAACTAATAATAAATTACTTTTCTCTTACTTAAATATGCATTTCAATGAAACACATTATCTTTTCAAACTGCTGAAAATACTCGTTCTAATAACTCGAAACTATTTCAGTTTATAGTTTACAGAGAGTAATTTCAAGTGTTGAATTTAATTGAGCAGAAAATTCGTCACGATCTCCGATAGATTATTTACAATATTGAATATCAGATGTAGAAAAAATATCTTCAATAATGAACGATCAAGTATTCTGTATTGTTATGAGATGTAAATTTCTCCTCTCACTCTAAAACAGGTTTTCACACTAATGAAATTATTGGTATATAAAAACAAATATTGAAATTTCTATTAAAAAACGTATTTAAGACACCTAAACTTATTAATAAATTCTCTTTTCTGCATTTTGAAAATTGCATTTCAATGAAACAACATTATTTTTTCAAATGCTGAAAAAAGAAAAACTCAATTTTAAGATATACCAAAAATATTTCAAATGTTGAAATTAGGAAAAAATGCCGATGACCTGTTGTCATGAATTCTAATTCTGTTATATTTTGTTGATAAGAGTGTAAGGAAAAAGCGAATTTAGAAGTATGATATTTTTTTTTATTTAAAACTAGGTTATTTCCACAACTAGATAAATATTTTGGTTATATAAATAACAAAACTTGAAATTTCATCTTAAAAACGGTTCAAATTTAAGTTAAAACATTAATAAATTCTCTTTTCTGCTTTTGAAATTGCATTTCATATGAAACATTATATTTTCAAATCTGAAACATCGCCTGTATAAAAACTCTTAAAATTAGAGAATTTTTTATAAAACAAGGTTTTCACAACTACTAAAAATATTTGTATTATAAAAAAACCAAATATTAAAAGATTCATAAAAGAATGTCAGATTAAGAGCACCTAAAACTATTAATTAAATCACTTTTCTGCTTTTTAAATTGCATTTCAAGAACATTATTATTTCAAATGCTGGAAAATATCCGGTTAAAAACTCAATTTAAGATTTACCAAATAATTTAAAATGTTTAAATTTTAGGAAAATCCGTACTTTAAAGAGTCCTAAATTTGTATGTGAAAATTCAAGAAAAGCTAATTATTACGAAGTTGATATTTTGTTTATTTAATAACATGGTTTTCACTATAATAATGAAGATTAATTATGGTATATAAAAACACATATGGAAATTTTCACTCTCCCAAAGAAAATTCCAATTAAATAAGACACCTCTTTAAATAACTATTAATACGAATCGCTTTTTATGCTTTATTGAAATGCATTTCACTGAAACATAGTGATTTTTGTACATGCATGAAAATATCGTTAAAAAAACTCAATTTTATAAGAATACCAAAATTGTCAAATATGTTTGTAATTACGCGAAAAAGTCGTACTTTTAACAGCTTTCTATAATTATGTAATAATGTGAAAATTCACAGAAAAACCCGTAATTTTAGAAGTTAAATTTTTTATAGTCTAAAAACAGGTTTTCAACCAAAACGACATGAAATATTTTGGAAATTATATAAAAACAAAAATATAGAAATTTTCATTACAAAACTGTTTTCCAGTTAATTAGGATTCACCAGGACAGGGCTATTTTTGTTCCAGTGAGTTGTGTTCATGTGTAATTATATATTTTAACTCAAATATCTGACACAATTTACCGTTTAAAAACTCAAATATTAAGATTAGCCAAATAATTTCATATGTGAGTGTGAAATTTAAGTAAAGAATCGACTGTTTTATATGAGTATACTGAAACTTTGTAGATTGTTAAAAATTAAGCAAAATCGTAATTTTAGAAGTTAAAATAAAGAAAAAAGCGTAATTTAAAGAGTTAAAAATTTTTTTTTAAAAAACAGAGTTTTCACAACATAATTGAAATAATATGTGAGTATATAAAACCAAATATGAACATCATTAAAAGACGTCAAATTTAAGACACCTAAAACTATTGAAATAAAACTTCACTTTTCTGCTTTTTCGAAGATTGCTTTCAATGAACCATTATTTTTTCAGAAATTGCTGAAAACCGCTATAGAAAAACTCATTTTAAGAGGTGTTATCCAAATTAATTTCAGTAATTGTATGAAAATTGGATAAAATCGTACTATATTAAGAGTTCTAAAAATTTGTTATGTGAATTAATTTTTTTAAATATTTGAAATTTTCATTTAAAGGGGGCATCTATTTGCAATAAGATGTAAGCACTAGGTTCCTTAAATATGCACAATTTTTTTGAGAAATTGCAATTCAATGAAACACAATATTTATTCAAATGTCTGAAATTCCCGTTTAAAAACTCAATTTTAAGATTTACCAAATATTTCAAATTGGTTGAAATATAGAAAAAAGCCTCTCTATTTAAGCTTCTTAAATTTTGTTAAAGAGGTGTGTAAAAATTTTAATGTAAAAAAGTTCTAATTTGTAGAACTTAAAATTTTATACTATAAAAACTAGGTTTATCAACAACCTAAATGAAATCATTTGGTATATAAAAACCAAATATTGAAATTTCTTTAAAAAATCAATTTAAGACACCTACAAACATTAATAAATTCGCTTTTCTGCTTTTTGAAATTTGCATTTCAATGAAAACACATGATTTTCAAGATGTTGAAAAATACCGTTTAAACAACTCATATTTAAAGTTACCAGAATTAATTGTCAAATGTTGAAGATTTAGGAAAAAATTCGTACTCTTAAAGAGTCTCTAAATTTGTAATGTGAAAATTAAAAAAAAGCGTTAATTTTATAAGTTAAATATTTTTTTATTAAACAGGTTTCTACAACTAATGAAATATTGTTATATAAAAAAACAAAAAAAGATTGAATTTCTAATTTATAAACTGTCGAATTTACAATGACAACACAAAAAATGATTAGAAATTCGTTTTCTGCTTTTAAATTGCATTTCAATGAAGTACTAACAATATTGTTTTCAACATACCGTATGCAAAATTGAGACAGCAATGATATGATATGGCAAAATAATTGTCAAATGTTGAAATTTAGGAAAAATCGTACTTTTAAGAGTTCTAAATTTGTAATGTGAAAATTCAAGCAAAAGCGTAATTTTAGAAGGTTAAAATTTTTTATTAAAACAGGTTTTCACAACTAATGAAGATATTATTGTATATAAAATAAAAATATTTGAAATTTCATTAAAAAACGTCAATAAATAAATTTAAAATATTTAATAAATTCTCTTTTCCTTCTTTGAATTCATTCTCAATAAAACACACATTATTTCTTTTTCAACCCACAAATACCGTTAAAAAAAGCTACAATTTTAAGATTTACCAAATAATTCAAATGTTGCAAACTGGAGTATCAAAATCGTACTTTTGCAAGAGTTCTAATAATTGTAATGTAAAATTAAAGCAAAAAACGTAATTTTAGGAGATCAAAAATTGTTTTATTAAAACAGAGTTTTCACAACTAATGAAAATAATTTCGAACTATATAAAAAAACAAATATTTGGAAATTTCATATAAAAAACCGTCAATTTTAAGCACACCTAAACTATTAAATAAATTTTCTTTTTGCTTTTTGAATTGCATTTCAAGAACACATGGTATTTTTCAAATGCTATGAATTAAAGTAGCCGTCTATAAAACTCAATTTTAAGAAATTACCAAATAATTTCAAATGTTGAAATTTAGGAAAAAGTGCTACCACCGACCCAAATGGTATAAAATAAACAGCTACACGACTTTTAATGAGTTCGTAAATTTGTGAATGTGAAAATTTAAGAAAAAGGCGTAATTTTAGAAGTTAAAATTTTTTATTAAAACAGGTTTTCACAACTAATGAAATATTTGGTATATAAAAACAAATATTGAAATTTCATTAAAAAACGTCAATTTAATAAATTTTCAACAAAATAAATTCTATTTTTGCTTTCATGAATTGGCATTTCAATGAAACACATTATTTTTTCAGAATGGCTGAAAATACCGCTTAAAAAACTCAAAGTTTTAAGATTTCAAATAATTCAAATGTTGAAATTTAGGAAAAATCGTACTTTTAAGAGTTCTAAATTTGTAATGTGAAAATTTAAGAAAAAGCGTAATTTTAGAAGTTAAATTTTTTTATTAAAACAGAGCTTCACAACCAATCAAAATAATTTGTACTATTAAAAACAAATATTTAAAATTTCATTAGAAAAGACTGTCAATTAAGACACCAAAAATCATTAATAAATTCACTTTTCTGCTTCTTTGAAATTGAATTAATGAAACATTATTTTTTCAAATGCTGAAAATACCGTTAAAAACTCAATTTTAAGATTTACCAAATAATTTCAAATGTTGAAATTTAGGAAAAATCGTACTTTTAAGAGTTCTAAATTTGTAATGTAAAAAATTACAAGAACCAAAGAAGCGTAATTTTAGAAGTTAAATTTTTTTATTAAAACAGGTTTTCACAACTAATGAAATATTTGGTATATAAAAACAAATATTGAAATTTCATTAAAAAACGTCAATTTAAGACACCTAAAAGTATTAATAAATTCTCTTTTCTGCTTTTTGAAATTGCATTTCAATGAAACACATTATTTTTTCAAATGCTGAAAATACCGTTAAAAACTCAATTTTAAGATTTACCAAATAATTTCAAATGTTTAGAAATTTAGGAAAATCGTACTTTTTTTAAGAAGTTCTAAATGTGTAATGGAAAATTTAGAAAAACGTTCGTAATGTGTTATGAAGTTAAATTTTTTTATTAAAAACAGGTTTTCTACAACTAATATCTGTAAATAATTTTGGATCATAAAACAATATTGAACATTTCATTAGAAAAAACGTCAATTTAAGAATATACTGAACTAATAAAAATTCACTTTTACTGCTTCTTTAAATATGCATTTCAACTGAAAAACACATGTATTTTTCAAATGCTGAATCAATACCGTTAAAATCTCATTTGACAGACCATTTACAAAAATAATTCAAATGTTATGAAATTTAGAAAAAATGTACTTTTAGAGATCTAAATTTTAATGTGAAAATTCAGAAAAAGCGTAATTTTAAGAGAGTTAAAGTTTTTATAAGAAAGGTTTTCAACAACTAATAATATTGGTAGTTATAAAAACAACTATTAAATTTCATTTAAAAAAAAGTAACTTTAAGACACCTAAAACTACTTAAAAATTCGCTTTTCTGACTTTTTGAAATTGCATTTCAAATGAAACACATTATTTTCAAATGCTGAAAATACCCGTTAAAAAACTCAATTTTAGAATACCAAATAATCTTCAAATGTTAAATTTAGGAAAAGTCGTACTTTAAGAGTTCTAAATTTGTAATGTGAAATTTAAGAAAAAGCTTAATTTTAGAAGTTTTAAATTTTTATCAAAAACAGGTCAGCAACTAATGAAATAGCTTTGTATATAAAAACAAATATTGAAATTTCATTAAAAAACGTCAATTAAACACCTAAAACTATTATAAATTCTGCTTTTCATGCTATTTGATAATCTCGCATTTGCAATGAAACACATGTATTTTTTCAAATGGCTGAAAATCCCTTTAAAAAGTCAATTTTAAGAATAACCAAATAATTTCAAATGGTTAGAAATAAGGAAATCGTATCCTTAAAGATTTCTAGAATTTGTAATGGGTGAAAATTAACGCAAGAAGATCCCTGTACAATTTTAAAAATTTTAAAATTTTTTTATTTTTAAAACCAGGTTTTCACAACTAATGAAGATATTTGGTGTCATATAAAACAAGAATATTTGAAACAATTCACATAATTAAAAATCGTCATAGATTTAAGACACCTAAAACTATTACATAAATTCTCTTCTGCCCTTTTTGAATTGCATTCAAGAAGAACCACATATTTTCAAAATGTGAAAATTAACCCGTTTAAAAACTCCCAATTTTTAAATTTACCAAGAGTGAATTGTCAAATGTGAAATTTAGGAAAAATCCGTACTTTTAAGAGTTACTAATAATTTAGTATATACTCTCTAAAATTTTAAGAAAAGCGAACGTTAGCAATTTTAAATATTTTTTTATATAAACAAGGTTACACATCTATAATGAAAAAATTGATTATACACACGAGACCAAAATAGTGTATAATTCATTTAAATATAATAAATTTAGACACCTAAGAAAACTATTAATAAATTCGCTTCTTCTGCTTTTTGAAATTGCATTTAAATGCAACACATTAAACACATTTATTTTTTCAAATGCTTGAAAATACAGTTAAAAACTTAATTTTAAGATGTGTTACCAAATACCATTTCAACTGTTTTGATATTTAGGAAGAAAGCTCGTTACTTTTAAGAGATTAAATTTTAATGTGAAAATAATAAAGAAAAGCGGAAATTTAGAAGTTAAATTTTTATATTAAAACAGGCGCCAACAACTAATGAAATATTTAAGATAATAAATATATATACAAATATTTTGAAATTGCATTAACACAAGCATTCAAATTTTATACGGCACATCTAAATATGGTACATAATGAAATTCACTTTTCTGCATTTTGAAATTGCCATTTCAATGAAAACACATTATTTTTTCAAATAGCTGATACAAGTTATCGTTAAAAACTCAATCTTTAAAGACATTTTACCTATAATTAACTTCAAATGTGCGTACGAAATTTAAGGAAAAAATCTAGCGTTTATATATTTACTAACTTATTCGTAAATGTTAAAGAGTTAAACAAAAAAGACGTAAATATATAAAGGAAGTTAAATTTTTATTTCAAACAGGTTTTCACAACCTAATGAAAAGCGTATATAAAAACAAATATTGACAATTCATTAAAAAACGTCAAATAGACACCAAAACTAATTATATAATTCGCTAACTGCTTTATTGAATTGCATTCAATGAAGACACTTCATTATTTTTTTCATATGCTAGAATAAATACCGTTAAAAACTCAATTTTAAGATATTCACACAAATTAATTTCAAATGTTGAAATGCTAGGAGAAAAATCCGTACTTTATAAGAGCTTCTGAAATTTGTAATGTGAAAATATCAGAAAAAGGACGATTAAATTTTAGAAGTTAAATTTTTTTATTAAAACAGGTTTTCACAACTAATGAAATATTTGGTATATAAAAACAAATATTGGAATTTCATTAAAAAACGTCAATTTAAGACACCTAAAACTATTAATAAATTCTCTTTTCTGCTTTTTGAAATTGCATTTCAATGAAACACATTATTTTTCAAGTATGCTTGAAATATTACGTCTCTAAACAAATCTCAATTTCCAAGATTTTCACCATTAATAATTTCGCATGCATAATTCACTTCAGGAACAACATTCGTTGCTTTACTATTTAGTGGATGGTTACTTAGAAGAAGTAATTAGCTTCTTGTTAACTGTG
>JABUQX010082189.1:0-17500 GCA_015478945.1 Trachelipus rathkii
ACAGGGGAGGATTTTTTTGATTTTCAGGTTTCAATCTCTCTATCGGACAGTGCAGGACCCGCCTGGCACGTTGGATTTTGTCTTTTCTTGTTCTTCTTCTTTCTTGTATGAGTAATCTTTTTTGCTTTTTGCTGCTATTTCTAGTTTTCTGCTGCTGATTGCGTGTGTTACTCGATTTCTCCCTGCTTCTTCTTAATCATATTTTTTTCTGCCCACACGAATCTTTAATTTAATAATGGTGATGTCAGTGGATTTCGTATTCTTTTATCAGTGATATTTCTTTTCTAAGTCTCGCATGTCTCTTTCTAATCTAATTTCCCATGACGGTTTTGTTCCTCTCTTTCTTCATTTTTATTTCTCAAATATTTTCCCTCCCATCAAATCTGTTATTGCTCTTGTGTTGCATAATATAACCTGTTCACTTCTGAGATATCGCATCTCTCAGGTAGTAATCTTGTTTTGCTATCCCGGCATTTTATTTATTTTTCATACAATTTTGCTGTTCTTTATTTATTCGCTTTTCTATTTTGATTTGGTATTAATATCTTCATCTCTATAGTGTGCTATTTTTGTATTTATCCTTCTTCTTCTCTGCATTCCTATCTCCGTATGCATTTTCGATGCGTTTTCAATAATCTCTTCATCACTCATGTCTGCTGTTTCTTCATAGTGGCTTCCTGTATCTAAATTATTATTACTTTAACTAATCTGCTTTGTTCATTATTTTTTGTTTTGGGATTTCAGCAGGCTCTTATAGTCCTTCTCCTACTATTTCTGTCTCATCCAACTCCCCATCTATTAAGTTTTCATTATCTGTCATTTTATTTTGTTCTTCTAAACTTTTTTCTGTATTTTTTCCAGTTTTTATTCTATTCCCTTGATATAGTGTCTCTTTACTTTTCAGTTTAATATCTCCGATCATTTCTGGTGTAATCTGAATTTCATTCTTAATTCTCTCCTTTGCTCTACGTTCTATTTCCTTCAAGTCTTCATTTGTAGGTAACGTAGCTTTTCTTTTTTTTATTGCTCCTTGATTCCTTTCTTTATTAAGTTGATGATGGCCTGTTTTTTGGCGATCAGTTTCCTCTTTCTACCCCCGTATATTTCTTATTAACTCATATTCTCATTACATCATTTGTGCACGATATTATTTCTTATCCACAACATATTTCCAGAAGTCCGTTTTACCTTCCTTTTCGGGTATTAACATACCTATGTAGTAGCTTTCCATTAAGTATTCGTTCTTTTCCTTCGTCCATTCCCATTCACCTTCTCCCTCCATCTCGTTCATCTTCCCCACGTATTGATCTACTTCCTCCTCGATTTGTTTTATCTGTTCGTGTGTTATCGGGGCTTTTTATATTTAATATTGGTTGCAATACTGGCAAATCTCGCATCCGGTATTCTTTCTCCAGTTTGATTTTATCTATTTCACCTCGTTGTTCCAACATATTTCTCGTTCGTTTAGTTGTTCCTTTTTTTGGGAACATCTTGTGTCTTCCGTATGTTACGCACCAGAATATCTCTTTTTTTTCTTCCACCGTATATTCCAATCTATCACCACCTCTACGGTTGTAGGGGTTGCATCTTTTTTTTTGGATTTTTGATTGTTTTTATGAGTCGGGAGAAGTCTTAGGCCTCTCTGACGATTCATCAGGTGGAAGTGGGGTATTAGGTGTTAAAATCCCACACCTTACTGGTGTATTTTTTCTATTTCCGGGGAGGGAAATAGAATTGCTGTGAGTTAACAGATGACCTTTTAAGTTACCTCTAAAAATGGGGTAGGGCCGGCACCAGGTCTTCCGAGTTCCTGGCACTTAATATTTTTATTTTTTCCTGCCATGGATAGTTTCCAGTAATATCCACCACATATTGTGGCTTCATGTCTACTGCTATTCGCAGGAAGACACATCTGGGGCGGTATATATTTCGCCTCACGTGGTCTTCCCGGGCCCGCCCCCGCGGTCGACAACGCAGACAGTTCTCGGGGGAGTTCTCTGTGGAGTTAGCAATATGATTTTCATGTTAAATTTATATTACATTATAGCTGCATTCAGAACATTCTAAATAATTTGATTGTTGTGAAGTTAGCGAGATGAAACGTTTTCAAGCTACTTTCTGATTAACTTCTAGCGCCTCAGAACATTTTAAATATTTCGAAATACTGTGAGTTAGCAGATGACGTTTTTTAAGATTGCCTTTTCTACATTATATTCATAGCTTGCACTCAAACATTTAAAATAATTTCAAAATTTTTTTTTTTTTTTTTTTTTGTTTCACCTTTCTTAAGGGTTTACGCATTTAATGCGCGGCCCCGAACTCGGCCTAAGCGCATATGGTTGTCCCGGCAGGTTTCTTTAACCCCAAGAACCATCCTCAGTTATTCTGGCGCTCTGTCGTATTATAATGGAGCTCATCTCCAACGTTGTTTCTTCCACCGGTAGTCTTTTCAATATATTGGATTTAAGCTTTTTTATCACTCCATACTTCAAATTACCACAGGATTAACCTCTGCTCTATTCAATGTCCATTCCACATTCCTTGCAAATTAGCCTTCAGATTTGGTTGACCATGCTTCCTTTTCAGCTTTCATAATGCTGATACTCTGCGTCCCAATGGAATTCTATCCTCTATAAACGGAATCTCTTATTTCTCTTTTAACATTTAACAACAATATCGTTTGTTATGTGCTATAGGTAATCTGTGGGAATGCTATAGTCGTTTAGTATTAGCGCGTGGTTATTTTCTTCTATTGCGTTTGGGTTGTGTTTCCAATATTTGATTTTTCATTTTTGTATTCTTGTTATTTTTCACAATTCCTAAAATGGATTTAATTTGCATATTGTATTATGTCTTTCGGTGTAGTGCTTGCGACCGAGAAGTGTGTCACAGCTTGATAATATATGGCTAACTGTTTCCGGAGATACTTTACACATTCGGCATTTGTTGGATATGTTCTCCTTCTCTATCTCTCTCTTGAACCAATTGGTTCGTAATGCTAAGTCCTGTGCCCCTACAATCGTTCATGCATCTTGGTGTCTGGGAGTACGGCTGGATACTGTCTATCTGATTTTTCTTTATCCTTTTCCCTTTTCTAGTATCCATGGATGGTTCCACAGCTGTCACCTTCCTGTTATTAACATGATTTTTTCTTCTTGCTTTTTCTGTGCTCATTTCTTAGGTGTTTCATCTTTTCCTTTTTTGTCATTCTTCTGTTGTTTGGGTCGTCGTTAGGAATTATCATACTTCCGTGGTAAATACTTTTTCTTGGCTTTAAAGATGTTCTCACGCTTTCCCTGTTTTCTTGCCTTCCCGCATCTGATGAATTTAACTATCTACTTCTTTCGATATACGTCGTTAATTTCGATCACTCTCTCTATATACTGCATCTATTTCCTGGAGTCCCACATTCCACTTTGATCCCTGGGGACATACATTCTTGCCCAGGCATTGGTTCTTATATATCAACTTATGGGCGTGGAGCATTTTTCTCGCGTCTTGAATATCTGTTCTGTTTAATCTTCTTGGAACCAATCAATTATTCCAAACCCATACGAAGCACTGGTACTGCCAATGTTCTTACTGCTTTGATTTTAAATTTTGCATTTTTAATTCGAATTTTAAATTAAATTTTAAATCTCTCTTCTCATATTCCTTCTTCAGCTTTTCTTTCATTTTCTTATGTTCTATTTTTTCAATTTTCCTTCTATCCCAGATTACTTTCAGGTGTCTTCCTGTTCTAGTTTTCTTATGATTTCGTCGTTTATTCTGATATTTCCACTGTCAATCCTTTTTCCTTTCTTCAACTCCAGAAACGCACATTTATCTAGTCCGAACTCCATTTGTATATCACTTGAAAACTTCTTAACTACCTCTATCTGTTCAATTGTTTGTTGTTTGTTTTGGGGAGTAATAGTTTGAATGTCATTCCATGTAAAATAAATGCGAGATGTTTTTTCCTTTCTTTTCATTTCTTGATCCTATTCCTTATCCATTATGCAAGTTATTTATCAATGAACTCAGTGGGTTCAATGATAGTACAAACAGCAATGGGGATAAGGAATCCCCTTAGGAATATTCCTCTCCTTATTTTTACATCAATTTATTTGTAATCGTACCATTTTTCGTGAGTGTAGTTTATATTTGATCTTCATATTTGCATCACTTTTTCCATAAACTCTCTTCTTATTAGATTGACTTTTATAGATTTTTAATACCTCTTATGAATTCATGAGTGGGCACATCTATCTATGCTTTTTTAATAATCATCCAGTCATGCTTAAGTTCTTGCTGTCTTGCCTGCTGTGCTTCTAGGAATCATTTTGAATATTATCTTAACAATTGATCTTTTTGTCCGTGACTTCCCGTTTACTAATCCTTTTTGTTCTTCTGCTATTATATTATATTTTCTATTGTATGTTTGTATATTCTTTCTGTAAAAATTGCTTGTTAATATTTTGTATATAGTTGGTAGACAAGTAATTGGTCTATATTTTTCCCTGGGTTTTGTGTTTCCCTTGTTTTAGGGATAAGGACTGTTTCTTCTTTGGTCATCCACTCGGGTATTTCAGCTGTTCCGTTCAGAATTATATATGTTGAAGCACTTTGTTAAAGGTTCTCTTAGTATGTATTTTTTTTAATAACCATATATTTTTTGCACCATGTGCTGGTCAGGTGTTTCCAGTTATTACTGGTGCGTGCGTACATTTCCCATCACTTCTTTCGGTTAGTGTTTCAAATTCCCATCTCATTAATTTCTTATTATTTGGGGTTCCTTCTTGTTGTTTCTAACATTCGCTCTTCATTATGTGTTCGGTTGGTCTTCATATATAGCTCTTCCAAATGCCATCAAGTACTGTCTTTCAGGTGGTTATTCAACTTTTACTATTTTCCACACGGCTCTTCAACTCTCTAATAGAACTTTCTTTAATCTGTCTGGTACATTTTGTTTTTGTCCTTTTTCTTTGTTCTTCTTTCTTGTATGAGGCTTAATCTTTTTTGCTTTTTGCTGCTAATTCTAGTTTCCTGCTGCTGATTGCGTGTGTTTAGCTCGATTTCTGCCCTGCTTCTTCTTATCATATTTTGTGCCTGTCTGATTTTACTTTCTATTGTGATGTTTCCTTCTTCGTATTCTTTTATCAGTGATATTTCTTTTCTAAGTCTCGCTATGTCTCTCTCTCTAATCTAATTTCCCATGACGGTTTTTGTTCCTTCTTTCTTCCATTTGATCTATTTTTCTCAAATATTTTCCCCCCCATCAAATCTGTTATTGCTCTTGCTGTTGCATAATATAACCTGTTCACGTTCTGAGATTCGCACTCTCTGCAGGTAGTAATCTTGGGGTAATACCCTGGTTTGGCCTATCCGGCATATTTATTTTATTTTCATCAATTATCTATTTTATTTATCCCTTTTCTATCTTCCATGTTGGTATAAATATTCTTCCATCTCTATAGTTGTGCTATTTTGTTTATCATCTCTTCCTCCACCTGTCACTTCTATCTCGTTTCCATTTCTTCCATTTTCAATATCATCTCATCTTCATCTTGTCCCTCTGTTTTTTCATAGTGGCTTCCTGTATCTGAATCATTTTACTTTCACTATCTGTTCTGTTCATTATTTTCTTTGTTTTTCAGGATTTCAGATGCCAGCCTCTGATCATTTCTTTTTCTTCTCCTACTATTTCTGTCTCATCCAACTCCCCATCTATTAAGTCTTCCTTATCTGTCTTTTATTTTGTTCTTCTAAACTTTTTTTCTGTATTTTTTTTCCAGTTTTTATTCTATTTCCTTGATATAGTGTGTCTCTTTATTTTCTGTTTAATATCTTTAAGTTTTCTTCTTAGTATCTCTCTTTCGTTCTTAATTCCTCCTTTGCTCTACGCTTCTATTTTCCTTCAGGTCTTCATTTGTAGGTAACGTAGCTTTTCTTTTTTTTAATTGCTCTTTAATTAAAAAGGGGGATAATGGGGGAAAATGGCTCGATTTTGGGCCATCGGTTTGGTTATTTCTGTGACTTAAATTTTTATAAACTCATATTCATAAATCATATGGTGTATGGTAATACCCATACATATTTCCAGAAGTCCGTTTTACCTTCCTTTTCGGGTATTAACATACCTATGTAGTACATTTTAATAAGTAATTCGTTCTTTTTCAATTTCCATTCCATTCTTCTTCTCCCTCGCATTTGTTCATCTTCCCCGCACGTATTGATCTACTTCCTCCTCGATTTTTTTATCTGTTCGTGTGTTATTGGGGTTACTTTTTTAAATTATTTATTTGGTTTGCAATACTGGCGATAGATCTTCATCCGGTAACTTTCAGTTGAATTTTATCTATTTCAGCCTGTGTTCCAACATATTTCGCTTGTTCGTTTAGTTTGTCGCCTTTTTTTTGGGAACACTTGTTCTTCCGTATGTTACGCGACCAGAATATCTCTTTTTTTCTTCCACGTATGCTTCCAATCTTTCACCACCTCTACGGTTGTAGGGGTTTTTTTTTCTTTTTTTTGGATTTTTTTTGGATTGCGATGCTGTGAGTTAGCAGATTGAATTTTTAAGTTACTTTATGATTTCATTCATAGCTGCACTCAGAACATTTAAGATAATTTCGAATTACTGTGAGTTAGAAGAATATGATTTTCATGTTTAGTTTTTTTAATTACATTAAAAATCATGATTTTTATTGCATTTTTAACTAATTTCAAATTTTTTTTTTTTTTTTTTTTTTTTTTTTTATTTCACCTTTCTTTAAGGGTTACCATTTATATATTGGCGCTGGTGGTAATCCGAAGGGCCCGAACGCTCGGGCCTAAGCGCATTGGTTGTCGCCGGCAGGTTCTTTCTAAACGAACCAAGAACCCATTCTCTCAGTATTCGTGGCGCTCTGTCGTAATGTATAGATCGGAGGCTCATCTCAAACGTTGTTTACTTTCCCAACGTGAGTCTTTCAATATTTATTGAATTTTAAGCTTTTTTTTATCATCCATGACTTTCCATTATCACAGGGATAACCTCCGCTCTATCAATGTCATTCCACTTTCCTTGTAATGAGTATTTCAGAGTTTTGTACTTAACTTCCTTTTCAGTTTCATATGCTGATTCTCTGCCGTCCCATGGAATTCTATCTCTATAAATGTATGGCCTTCTCGTTTCTTTTATCTTACACAATATCGCGGTTTGTTTATGTCTTTATAGGTACATCTGTGGAATGCATAGTCCGTAATAGTATTTAGCGCGTGGTTATTTTCTTCTATTGCGTTTGGTTTTGTTCTCTGCTGTGCTTCTATTGTGTATTTTGTATTTTTTCACAAATTTCTTAAATTTAAGATATTTGATATTGTATTATGTCTTTCGGTGTATGTCTTGCGTTGGAGAGAGTGTGTCACAGCTTGATAATATATGGCTAACTGTTTCCGGAGATACTTTTACACATTCGGCATTTGTTGGATATGTTCTTTCTCTATCTCTCTCTTGAATACCAATTGGTTCGTAATGCTAAGTCCTGTGCCCTACAATTGTCCTTTCATCTTCTTTTCCTTCTATCCTATTCTATCTATTCAAGTCTTCTTTCTAAAATTTTCTTTATCTATTAATCCACCTGGTTCTATGATCATTTTTGTATTCCTTTGCAAATGCATGCTGACCAAATTAATTTTCATGTTTTTTTCTTCTTGCTTTCTGTGCTCATTTCTTAGGTGTTTTCATCTTTTCCTTTTTTGTCATTCCTTCTGTTGTTTGGTCATCATTAAGGATTCATACTTCCGTAGGTAATCTCTTTTTTTTGCTGTTAAAGATGTTCTCATCGCCTTCCCTGTTTCGTGCTCCTTCCACGCCATCTGATGAACTTTTACTATCACTTTCTTCAATATAGGTTGTTAATTCGATCACTTCCTCTCTATATCCTGCATCTATTTCCTGGATTCCATTCCACCTTGATCCCTGGGACATCACATTCTTGCCAGCATTGGTTCCTTATCTATCAACATTTTATTGGGCGTGGAGGCATTTTTTCTCGTCTTATATCTAGTTTGTTTAAATCTTCTTGGAACCCAATCAATTATTTCAAACCCATACGATAGTACTGGTACTGCCAATGTTCTTACTGCTTCGACCTAAATTTGCATTTTAATTCGGGCAGATTTTTTAATTTAGTTTTCAGTTCTTCTCATATTCCTTCTTCAGCTTTTCCTTCATAACTAAGTTTATTTTTTCATTTTCTCTATCAGCCGAGTACTTATAGGTGTCTTCTGTTCTTAGGTTGTTAATATCTTCGCGTTATTCTGATATTTTTCCACTGTCCATTCTTTTTCCTTTCTTCAATTCCAGGAACGCACATTTATCTAAGTCCGAACTCCATTTGTATATCACTTGACAACTTCTAACTACCTCTAATCTGTTTTCAATTGTTTGTTGTTTGTTTGGGGAGTATAGTTTAATGTAATCCATGTAAAATAAATGCGAGATGTTTTTCCCTTTCTTTTCATTTCTTGATCCTATTCTATACCCATTATGCAAATTATTTATCAATGAACTCAGTGGGTTCAATGATAGTACAAACAGCAATGGGAATAAGGAATCCCCTTGGAATATTCTTCTTATTTTTACATTATTTATTTATTTGTATCGTACCAATTTCGTGATGTAGTTTAATATTGATCTTCCATATTTGCATCACTTTTTCCATAAGGTCTCTTATCTTATTATTGATTTTTATAGATTTTTAATACCTCTTTGATCAATGAGTGCGGCACACTATCATATGCTTTTTTATATAATCAATCCAAGTCATGCTTAAGTTCTTCTTGTCTTTGCCTGCTGTCTTCTAGATCATTTTATTTTTAACATCTGATCTTTTTGTCCGTGACTTCCCTTACTGCTCCTTTTTTGGTTCTTTCTGCTATTATATGTATGTTTCTATTGTACTGTTGTATATTCTTTTCTGTTAATAATTTGCTGTTAATATTTTGGTCTATAGTTGGTTAGACAAGTTAATTGGGTCTAGTATTTCCCTGGGTTTTGTGTTTCCCCCTGTTTTAGGGATAAGGACTGTTTCTCCCTTTGTCAATCCCCTGGGGATTTTAGCCTGTTCCGTTCAGAATTCTGTGAGTTAGCATATTGATTTTTCATGTAAATTTTATATTACATTCATGAGCTACATTCAGAACATTTTAAATAATTTTCGAATTGTTTGAGTTTAGCAGTGACGTTTAAGGCTAGCCCTTTTCCTGATAACCATTCATCAGCTGTGCATTACCAGAACATTTAAAGTAATTTCGAATACTGGTGCAGTTAGCAGATTGACGTTTTTTTCACTTTTCTGATTACATCCATAGCTGCACTTCAGAATCCATTTAATATTAATTTCAAATTGCTGTGAGTTAGCAGATGACGTTTTAGTCAAATTTCCGATTACATTCATAGCTACACTCATAACACTTAAATAATTTTAAATTGTTGTGAGTTAGCAGATGAATTTTTAAGGTATCTTTCCGATTACATCCATAAGCTGCACTCAGAACTATTTACATATAATTTCGAATTTGTTGTGAGTTAGCAGATGAAATTTTACTCTGTTCTTTTTCTAATTACATTCATAATTGCAATGGGGCACACTTAAACTTTCTTTTCTTATTCTTGTGCGTCTTTAAATGGCTCGTCAACTCATCTTTGTTTTTTAGAAGTAATAATTACAATATCTGCTGCAAACTAAGGTAATCGCTGACAATTCTCTTTATATGGCTTGATCAAAATGTTATGACGTTTAAAGACCTGCTTCCAGAACTTTTCACTTTTGGCACCTTGTTCACTTGATCCGGGGCCCATGATGGTTGTAGGAGAGAGAGAATAAAAATTTTAAAATATGAATGCAGAAGAAATTTCATAATACTTTGAGAAATGTTTAAATATAAGAATATGTTATTTATATAACATCTTAGAAGTTAAAAGATTTAAATTTATCAAATAATTGAATAATATTTCAAAATAATTTATATATATTATTATAATTATTATTTATTATATACCTATATATTATAATATATATTATTATATATATATATATATATATATATATATATATAATATTTATATATATATATATATATTATATATATATATATATATATATATATATAATTATTATATATATATATATATATATATTATATATATGAATGGGGGTTATGAAAGAATTGTTGAATAACCACCTTCAATTGAAGAATATTAAATGTTGAAGAGAGTGAGCGTTGGCACGATAAGTGGCGTTTTTCTTCCCGGAAGCTGCTTTGGATTCGTCAGTGGTGGTCGCAGCCTCCTGTAACACACGCGCACAGAGACTCCCCCCAACGTACAATGCCGCGAGCACAGCTCCGCTTCTCCGGACCCTGGAGGCACGTCGGGTAAGTAAGCGTGTAGTGTCAGGTGAGACTAGGTGTTGCACACATTACATTCACGAGAAGGGTTCGACCCACTTCTGTAACTCTACGTGCAGCTGTCCGCACCTGCAGAACAGCTTGAGAAGTCCGGTGGCGGCACAGATATGACCGAACAGAGTGGCGGCCCAACAGAAGAAACCTGATTTGATGGTTGTGTGCGGCTGATTTGAATGGTGCTTAAGAAACAAGGGTTGGCAAAAAGCCCGGTTTTTTGGTCAGAAACAAAAGCCTGGATTTTGGCCTTTTTGGGGCTATTTCACCCTTATATGAAAAATTCTCCAGTAGTAAAAATTTTTAAGGCAATCTACATATTCTAATTATTATATATATATATTATTATAGTTATATAATATGATTATATATATCTTATAGTATATAGTATATATATATATATATTATATATTATGTATATATTCTAGTTATATATAATGATTTTCTATTTTTTCTCTTATTAATTCCGGTTACTATTATTAATATAGTATATAGTAATATTAGTATACTATATATAATATATTATACTATATAATTATAATATTTATATAATATATATATAATATATCTTATATTACTATATATAATATTATATATATATTATATTAGTATATATATATATATATAATATATAATATAGTCTACTATATATATTATATAATACTATAATTAGCTTATAATTTTTAAATACGCATATGGCCAAAGTTTCAAATGAAATTCGTTAAGCTTTCAGATACAGAGTTAATATATTAATATTAACAGGTGAACAAAAAGGAAAAGTGGTGTAAGCATTGCTTTGCATTAATAAGCGACCGAATTGGAAGAATAAGTATATTTGATAAAACTGTAATCATTAGAAAAGAAAACAAGTAACAGAAACCTTAGTGAAGTACAATGCACCCAAGAATCTAATACTTCCTACGGTAGCAGTCAGAGGTAAAGTATTTATGCCACTTCTGGGGCCTTGCTGACAATCTCAGCTTAGGTTCATCTCAGAACTGAACAAGACGTGATGAGATGCCAGTTACCTCCATCTCCTTCTACTTCTTGCCGCACCGAATGAAACTCAGTCCCTTCTTATCAGCAAGCGAATATAAGTTCATATATATTAAAAACAACTTTGAAGCAGAAAGAAAAATTTGGTTTTGATACAGTTAATTCCTTTATTCCTGTTAATATACTATTTAATAAGGTGGTCGAAATAAATATTGTTGTTCAGCTCTTCAAAGATATGCTGCCAGGATATCACGCCCCCAATCGTAAGCAATTAGGAAATCAACTGTTGGACAAAAGTAAATGAAGAAGTAATGGAAGCTATGAAGGGTGATTTGGAAAATTCTAGCATAACTTTAATTCAAGATGGTTGGACCAATATATCTAATGACCCGATAATTGCTCATAGTATCCATAATGGTCAACAACCATTTCTAATATCTTCAGTAATTCAGGCTCAGCAAAGAAGACTGCAGAATACTGCGGAGAACTTGCAGTTAATCTTCACGCAATTAAAAATAACTACACAAAGTGGTGTAAATATATTTTGCATTTAGAGTATAGGATATAAAACTTGTATTGTTTATAAATTATATATTAGTATAATATATAGTTCTAACATACTTTTCTTCGGACTCGCGCCACCTGGTTTTTAATACTATAGTATATATTATATAATGAACAGAACAATATTTTTAAGTTTAAATTATTCTTTAAATAAATTTTACACATCATTGTAATGCAACGTAACTTTCTAGAATCTTAATACGTCATTACTATATAAATCAAACAATTTATTCCTTTCCAAGTAGAAAACATAGAATTTCATTGAATGAAGTTATTTCCACAATCACCTTCACATCTTTTAACATACGGATTGCTCAGCCACTATCTGAAGTGTTAAATAGAAAAGGATGTAAACCCTAGATCAATTTGAAGCACAGTTTCGCTAGGTACTATCGATTAGGTGGTCAGAATCTATCTTAGAATATGCCTGACTCATCAGTTGCATCGATGTAAGCGGTCTAGGTCAATATAACTATTCAACCGTATTATCTCTTCAGTGCAGAGATTTTTGACATACTTGTAAATATCTTCGTAGCGTAGTAATGGATTATATATCCGTATTGTATTAGGGCTGGCTTTCATAGCGATTAGAATGGGAGGTATGATGGCTACCTCAGATTCTAATTGACATATTGGAGGTTGGAATACTCACCAATGGTCTGCTTGACGTGTCTTCAAAATAATCTTTAGCTACTACTTACCCTATGTCTCGGTCGAGAAAGAATTAATACAGAAATGTGTTAGAGCGAAATAGTATAGGGAAAGATATCTATATTCTGCACAAGTATTTCCTACTCGGAGTAAGCCTTACCATACATCTCTGAAACGTCGCTATTGTGAATATAGAATAAATAGAATGGTAATCTCAGTTGTAGATAAGGTTTACTCGTTTATCCTCTTAGTGTTGTTTAATTATATTTATTATTTCAAGGACTTTTAGTTATTTCGTCTTATAGGAATTCATATTATTATTATTATTATTATTATTATTATTTATTCTTATTATTATTATTATTATATTAGCAAAAATTATGCTTGGATGAGTTTCCAGTACAAGGAATCATTACAATTATATGGAAACTAGTTTATTGAGTGTTGTACTAAAGATCCTAAAAAATAATATTCAAAAGCTAATTACTCAAAATAAATGGCAAGGAGAATATACGCTTTACAAAATTGCTTTATAGTCAACTGATATCTGGTTGAATCTGCTGCAGGAAGAAAAAAATCTCAGACTACCATGAAATTATTCAAGCTAGATTTAAGAAGACTATAACTGCTTTCCATATTCTTGCACATGTTACTCACCCAAAATATAATATATATAAATATATATCTATATATATATATAATATATTATTATATATAATATATTATATATATATATCTATATATATATATATATATATATATATATATATATATATATATCAGTGGGCTACCTTAAGACTTTAAAATAGGCATGTTATATATATATAATATATTATATAATATTATTTATATTATATTATATATATCTATGATATATATATATATATATATATATCATATATATATATATATATATATATATAATATATATAGTAATTTTGTAGAGTAGTAAGTAGTATCGCGTATCATTTAGTAAAGTTTTGCAGATACCTTTAACCGATAGCAACACATTTTCTCGTCTTTAAATTGATTTGATATATTATACTATATGTATTATATATATATATATATTATATTATATATATATATATATATAAATATATATATACTATATTATATATATACTATATATATGTAGGAGAATGACCAGGATACATGTTGTCCAAGAAGAGAGAATTACGACGACTATAATGTTGAAGAACAATGTGAATTTAGAAGTAGTTTATTCTGATCTCCGCAGGTGTCCAAAATCGATTATTGGAACTTTTTATGAAGTACCCAATTAAAAAAAAATATCAAGAAAAGGGGGAGAAAGAAAGGGGAATGAATTAGAGGAAAACCAACCTATTGACTATTTGTAAGGACATCTCTCTTTGAACACTGAGTGTAGCACTTCCCTTTTTCTATCCTCTTCTGAGGGCAAGCATTAGGCATATGAATTTTCCAGTCGGGAGTTCCATCATTGTCTTCGGGGACACCGCAGTCTATCTATTCGTGAGGGTGCACATTTGTGATGATGTTGGATGTGTAAAAGGTTAGTCGGGATATGTGTGCGTTTATAAAAATGGATGGGGGGTTTTTGAACTATTTGTGTAAATAACCTTTTAACCTTTCAATATTATTAACCAAAGAAAAATAACCACAGGATAGCAAAAGAGAAAATAAAATATATATTTATTAAGGCCAATGACTCAATATATGATAAATTAAGTAACGAAAATAAAGAAATAAACAAGTCCCAATCCTATTTCCAGTCCTAGAGAAACCCTCTACCGAGCCGGAAACAGGAGAGAAAATCGATTATGTGGATATTTACAAATTATGGACACAGAAGTCCTATTAAGCGAGGTGAAGTGTCACCTCAGTATATCACAATGTGAGTACAGATTAAGGCGAATTTTACGAATGGTGGAATTGGCTCAGGTTAGTTTATAAGTATATATAGAGGCAATTATAATTGGGACGGTATACGTCTTTGTTTAGTATTTTACAAGATACAATTTGTTTTAAGTTTTAGCCGCCTACCAGTTTTGGTAGGTCTTCTTTACAAATTATCTAAAAACAACAAACAACATAAAACTTAACTTAAGTTGCTGTTATTGTTGAAAACCCGTGCTTCAATAATGCGGGTTTGTTATTATGGTTTGCATGGTACGGTTAATGGTCATTGGGTTGGATCAGGTCAAAAGGGTTCTATTTAACTTCTAAGTACGATAAAAGAAAGGCCAAAGCAAAATATGCGTTCAAGCAATGAAATTGCGACCAAGCTTTAAAAATGGGAGTTGAGCCAGAAACAAAAATTTGCGACCAAGCACAAAAAATGAGGGATTTGAGCCAGAAATAAAAATTTGCGTCCTCGCAATAAAATTGCGTCCTAGCAATAAAACCTGTAATGGAAGGAAAAACTAATTAGTTTCATCACAATAGGGTCAAAGTT
Source organism: Trachelipus rathkii (assembly GCA_015478945.1). NCBI lineage: Eukaryota > Metazoa > Arthropoda > Malacostraca > Isopoda > Trachelipodidae > Trachelipus > Trachelipus rathkii. The sequence continues at coordinate 15,077 of JABUQX010082189.1, forward strand.
AAGTTAAATTTAATATTTAAATAGTTAAATGAATTTGCTTTAGGAGCTTATATTTAATAGGATAAGAAGATTTTACAATTTAAGAAGAAGGGGATTTTTAATATTGAGAGATGATCTCCTACATTTAGGGGAAAAAAGGAAATATAACTGCAACTGCCGATGGGATGCATTCATTCACATTAAAGTTAATGAGCTGTTACCCCTATCTCGCGTTTGGAACCTTTTTGGGTTTTTTCGTCTTCTTTGAATTTGCCGTCGAAGTATGCAAAGTTGAAACGTGCAGTGTGAATGTCCACTTGACCTGCATAAACATAAGTTTTGCTTTTATTATTCTTTTATTTTACCCATTTCACATTATTACATTATTTAGTAAACCACATTAATACATAGAAAATTTAGGTGATGAAATACAAAAAAAAACTAACCTGATGAATCCAAAATGCAATGATTTAAAGTTTCCCAATATAACATACAAAGAGTGGGAAAATATAAATACAGACAACGAATGTTAAAGATTTAAAGAATATTCGTTTGTAAATGTTAACTAAATTTAAAAGTTATACTTTGCAACTAGAAAAGAGACAGATACTATTCAGGTATAATTTGTCTATTATCTTAATATGGAGTTTTAAAGTAAATAAAAACTCTAATGAAGTCTTTCTTAAGATTGGATAACAATCTGAATTACCACATTATTACCTTAATAATTAACCGGGGGTATGGATGAATGTAATCCCCATTACATATCATATATACTATATATTATATATTATAATATATATATATATTATATATATTATTATATAATATATATATATATATATCATATATATATATATAGGATATATTTATATATATATTATATATATATATATATATATATATTAAAATTCAATTTAAAGACGCAAAATGTGTGGTATTGGTTAAAGGTATCGGCAAAATTTTTACCGGTTTGTTTTAACCGATACTACTACTCTCAAAATTCCCGATACCGATACTATGGTATCGGTGGTATCGGTCGATTTTTGAGGTATCGGGAATTTTGAGAGTAGAAGTATCGGTATCTGTAAAATTTTGCTGATACTTAACTGATACCACACATTTTGCGTCTTAAATTGAATATATATATATATATAATATATATATTATTTATCTATATATAGTATATATATATATATATATATATATATATATATATATAATTATATAATATATATCTAAAATTATATATATTATTATATATATATATAATATATATTATCATGAACATTTGAGTTTTGCTGATAAACTGATTTGGTAGTTGAAAGTTTTTGAGCTTATCAACACCATTCACGGAAAGCTAGATTTGATAGGAGGAGGTTTTCGGCCCATTGCTATCAGACGAAGAAAATTTAAAAAATTTCTTCATGACTGCGACGAATTTCGAGAACAGGGTAGCTTTCACCTTTTCTGATAGTTTCCCTAATCTATTGACCTACTGTATGTTAATATAGGGCGTTCTCGTTTTTGCATTTGTGTGCTTATGAAACGTAAGAAATGCTCGAGTTTGGGTTCGTTTTTGTTAAACAGCGCAAAATCGTAAGAAATGCTTACCAAACGTAAAGAATTTCCTTAACTTCTATACGGTGCTAATTTCCTGTGATTTGAATTTAGCACGTTCTATGAAAATGTGTAAACCAAAAAGACTTGTGGTAAGTCCGTTTGAATTGATGAATATTTCATTCAATAAAATAGCTTTAAATTTAATTTCTTCCAAATCGATAAACTTCTTCACAATAGTTGAGTCAATTTTGGTAATATAAACCATTTGTTTTTTGTTTTGTTATTTTTCTTTTTATCCGAAATCGACGGGCTCCATCACAACAGCTGATTTAATTGCTGCTAAAACAAAAGTAACCCTGTAAGCAATCGTGGTTCGTTTTTTGCAGCGAAATTCAGCGCGATTATAACGGCATTCGGCTGCCAAAGAAGTCTATGGATTTAAGTATAAGGTTTAATTTTTTTTTTATTATAAAAAGATTCCAATTGTTAAAGTCTTCATCTGTAGAAGCATTTGAAGAATGGAGAATTTTTTGAAGAGATATACGGTGCCTATTTGGGTCATAGTGATCTCTACAGCTAAATTCTCTGGTTGAGATATGGGGAGATTAGTTCGAAAGTGTTGTGATGGAGAACGTGGTTTTGGAATAAACGAAATAAAAAAGTAACAATGGTTTATATTACAATAATTGATCAACTATTTGTGACGGGAGCTTATCCATTTGGAAGAAATTAGAATTTAAAGCTGATTTTAGTTGAAACATTCATCAATTCAGACACCAAGCCGCCATCTCGTTTGTTTACTTTTTTAGTAAGAACGTGCTAAATTTGGCAGCACGGGAAATAGCAATTTTACAGAATTAAGGAAATTCCTTTCGTTTGGTG